>JAVKPL010013842.1:0-122500 GCA_032173675.1 Gastrolobium villosum | reverse complement strand
TTCGTCTACCTCGGCTCAGGTTGGGTCTTGCTTGGTATTCAGTCACACTCGACGGTTCATGACGAGGCAGGTCGCAGTTAGGCCATGTTGTACGTATCGTTGTTGTTCTTGCAATCGTAGTTTCGTACTTTTGATTAATGGTATTGTGTTGTCATGTTAAATTTAATAAATTACTATGTTTCGTGATACAGGTTGACGGAGTCGAGTGGATATGGTGGATGCAAACTGCCCAGATGAGTGCTCAACGCGATGAACGTCAGGTGCAAGAGGTGTGTGAGCAGTTACTGCGTGCAGAGGGAGAATTCGGCCGTGTTGCAGAGCCTGGCCCAATTGCACCATCCGGGCTATTAGTTGAGGTACCTGATCCAGAGATAAATGTACCACCTCATGCGAAGGAGGGTAGGGGCATTTTTACGTCGACGACCACGCATTGAGCACCAGTCATATGACATCCCAGCAGGTGGGCCACGAGTCGTTGGTGTTTATAGACCACCCATGTGGCCCAGTATGGCGTTTACTCCTATTCAGTGGTTTCCGCCACAGATGCCTACGCAGATGCCCACAGAGATGCCTACGCAGATGCCCACAGAGATGCCGACACAAATGCCCACAGAGATGCCGACGCAGATGTCCACACAAATGCCTATGCAGATGCCTACGCAGATGTCCACACAGATGACTCCACATATGCCTATGCAGATGCCCGTACAGAAGCCTATGCATATGTCATTTGGTTCTGATCCTTACTTGCCTCCACACTCTTAAACACAGTTTCCTGCCTCATATTAGTGGATGAGCACCCAGTTTGAGCAGAGTGCGCGACCTCCACCATTGGCAGGGTTCAGTTCCTATCATCCGGTACATGGATTGTCAGCATTCTGTGCGTATCACAGGACCCAATGTAGTTGTGGCGCTGTAGGAGGGTACGTTCAATGGGGAAACATCGCGTTCGTCTCTTAGCCAACATCAGTCAGGACAGGACACGGAGGAAACGCAGGACGACTTTCTACAGGCAGCAATTTCGATATTAGGCACGATCCTGATGCAGAGAGAGTGGATGGTGTCATTCGCAGGAACCCTGAACGTGATGCACGTTCCAGACCATGGCCTACTTATACTCCACCATCATAGCATGTGAAACCCTATATATGCATTTGAGATGTGTTTATGGATGACTGTACTTATGCATTACTATTTTTACTGATTTCTTTGGTTCATGTGTGGTTTCATCCTTAGTTCGGTAGACTGCACTTTATGTGGTAAACGATATTTCCAATATGGACATGGTTGATATGTATTTGGACTGTTGATTACTGCATATCAGGTACACTAGGTTTTAAAGTGTGGGATGCGATTCCCTGGATTGTCCATTTTTCTGTTGTTATGCTGTCCGAATTATATCTCCATTTTTGCACGTTTCCTGGTTACTATTACGTTGTCATGTGTGTCATTAGTTAAGTAGTTTCAACACATTAATTTGATATGCGTCTTGTAGGACATGCACGCCTATTATGTCCGGCCATCTTACATATACTGCATTTAGTTCGGCTAGAACTTGGTTGGTCCTCAAGTTCGTCCATTTCATTGCGAATACGTGTAGATTTAGGATGCCCCTGTCCACGCATAATTGAGACATCAGGAACAAGCTTTGGTCCGGGATGTGGGGGAATTCCATCTTCACTACCAATCGGCAGAAATGGAGAAGAGTAGACATGCATAATAAAGTTTACAGAGAACACCGGATCCACGTGTTGCTCAAAATCAAGGGCTACCTTCTTACATGATGCAATAACATGGCTACACAGAATTTTGAATGCTTGAAACTTACCACATTGGCATTTCCCATCACTGAGGTTAACCCAAAATGTATTTCCTTGGTCATCGACTTCAAATGAGGTGCACGCCACGTTATACTCCCGAACACGCATCGATGTAGCCCTCTCACTATTCTTTATCATTGCTTCTGAAATAGTTTTTGAGAAACGTTTTCCAATCTCAGCATCTTTCTGTGCTTTACACCCTCTTTTAAAAAAGTAACGAGCAAGTCGACTATATGTGCATTTTACCAAAGAAGTTATTCGCATGTTCCTCGCTCCCTTGAAAACCCTGTTCACTGATTCAGACAAGTTAGTTGTCATGTGACCATATCTTCGTCCACACTCGTCGTAACTCCGAGTCCATTTCTCTTTTGGAACAGCCTCAATCCACGCAGCGACTTCTGGACTAATGCTGCAGAACTTTGCATACGCGGCATCAAAGTAGTCTTTATTTGCAATATATCCCGCGGAAAAAAAGCACACTATTATATGCAAACGGACCCGAACGACAAAGGATATACAACATTTCATGTAACTAGTTTGCATATATAACCTAGCTTCTTTAGAAAACCCTTCATGTATTCATCCTTGAATCGTGTATTAAAATTGCTCCCTACATGACGAAGGCAAAACACATGGTATGTATTAGGAGGTTGCCATCCAATGTCTGGATTGGCCACTGCTGATAAAATGCTTTTGTGTCGATTTATACCAGTCTTATTGGTTACATGCATTCGGATGGATGCCAAAAAATATTCCCATGCATCTTTAGTTTCACTTTCAACAATCGCAAATGCGATTGGCAACACCTCATTGTTTCCATCTTGCGCTGTGGCGATCAATAATGTCCCTTTATATTTACTGTACAGATGCGTACCATCGACCTGTATGACTGGTTTACACCATTTAAACGCCTCCCGACATTGACCGAAAGTCCAGAAAACGCGTTGAAAGACCCCGGACCCAGTAATAACTTGTCCATTCATGACACACGGTCCACGTTGAATATGGTAAACAGACCCCGGAGAAAAATTCAACATATGTGCGAACCATCTTGACAAGAACGCGTATGACTCGTCCTAATCACCGTAAATCTTAGCAATTGTTTTCTGCTTTCCCATCCACGCCTTCCTGTAAGAAACATTATATCCAAAAAGGGCAGTAACCTGTTCTTGTATCAAGATAACGGCCACCGACGGCGAAGCCTTCACCATGTCTGCATACAGATATAAAGCATATTTGTAATTAGTAATAATATCCGCCTTCACATGATAAACACATAAATTGTCGCATTACGAAAACCTCAACAATATATAGTACCTAGGATGACCTCAGATATAAAATGTGAGTCAAGTTGTTTGTGATCTTGACAAAGGGTTGTGCTGACACAAGAATGTTTTCCAACCCATTTACTGACTAGCCAGCTGTTGCTATTCTTCGGTTTAATTGCCCTTACTCGCCAATTGCAGCCTTCTTCATGCTTACGACATCTCATAGACAATTTCGTGGTAGTACTCTCAACCACAACAGCTTCTTGATGCTCATTCATGCAGTAATGTTTTATAGCAGCTTGAACATCGCTCTTCGACCGGAACTCTTGTTTCACATACATTTCGTCTCCTCTTGTCCACGGACCACGACCTAAGCCTTCAACATCCAGTATGTCTTCGTTAGGGTAATCAAAATTAACAGCCTCATAGTGTGGGATGTCATCCCAAAATGGTGTCATATCTACAAAAAAAATAAAAAAAAAAAGATTTCGCAAATATTAAAGCGATTATATAAAAATTAATCATACAAGACATTCAATAATCACACAAGACGTTCAATGGCTAACCTGATGATGGTGGAATAACCGCATTATTGGACGTAGGGATAACAGTCTCATGTGTTATGGGATTATCATAATGTTCATCATCACCTCCATCACTTTCATTCTGATCATGGTCATTTGCCAGTAGAGTGTCTTCATCTTCCTCCTCTTCTTTATTGTCAGGTTCAACATCTACCATATAGTCGCTTTCATCTCCACTTGCAATAGTTGATTGTGTGGGCTAGGGTACCGATGATGACGACATTTGTGTCTGACTGTTAAGGTCCAACCCACGTGTCGATATTGACATGTCGTCTGATGTCTCAATATTGACATACAACTCAACAAATTGAGACGTAGTAGAGGTTTGGGCAAATGTTCCAAGAAAAATATCAATGTCCTCATCATCAATTATTTCAAAACCTGCATATTTCCGATTTCCACATGGGACTCGACCCGTTACTGAAGAAATTACCTGATTTTGTTGCAACTTCAACTTCTGGCGAATCTTCTGAAGTAGATCTTCAATGGACAAGCCTCGGACAATATACATTGCTCTTTTTTCCCCTTCGAATCTCAACCCGCCTACACTGTTAATTTTAGAACCATTAAAATATACAAAAGACCGATATTATTCCATTGTACTGTGTATTTATGCAAATAATACAAAAGGATCAGATAAAAGTGGAGATTGAAAAAAAGTAAATAAAAAACATTAAATAGCATAACAACAACTCATTCAAAAAAAATTACGACATTACAACAAGGTGATATATACAACAAAATTTTGACATTATAACTAAGCAACTCATACAAAAATATTACGACAAGCAAAAAACCCATATGTTAAAATCATATACAAAAATAGCAAACACTCCGAACTTCATATTGAGTAACACCAGAACACTCTATATATAGCCAAGGAAGTATTCCCGTAAGTGTCAGTGGCGAGATTAGTTTTGTACAGTACGGGACGCTACCCCACGAGTATCGCGTGGGTTTAAAGAAGGACAACATAAACCGTCATCCAATGTAGCGGGAGTGGGAATACACGTGGCATAGTCGCGCCACATTACCTGGCGGGTGGCATACTTGCGCCACACAATGTGGCGGGAGTGGGTGACGTGGCAGAGTCGCGCCACATTACCTGGCGGGAGTGGGTACACATGGCATAATCTCGCCAACTGATATGGCGGGACTAGGATGAGTCATCTACGTGGCAGGTTGTCTCATTGTTGAAAGTGGCGGGACTGATCACATCAGTCAACATAACACCTTTGACTGCTCTACTCTCGTTATTCTTTACAAATGTGTTTTAACATGGAGATACTTTTGAAAAATAACACTAGTACGGATTTTTTTGCCAGTAGAGTTGTTCACATTATACAAAAGCACACTCTTAATTATTTATTATAAAGATCAGCCACTAAATTATAGTGGTAACATTCCTCCAGCTCACACAAACTGCTCGAGGTTGACTTCAATACTTCAGAATGCTAAAATTACATAATAATGAAATTGTAGGGAACAATGCCAGAATTATGACATCAGTAGGCTACCAATGACAAAAGACTCATTTTAATGGATGTCACAAAAGCCAGAAAAAAAAATCTCTAATGTTGCCATAGGGTACTTTGAATGGTGTATTGAAAAAAGAGGACAAAATCTTTGAATTCAATGCAGAAAAGGGACTTATGCTCGGTAACGCCAACCATCTTACATTGAATCATGATTTAAAATTAAAAATAAACACCCACGAGGAAACTACAACAATGCAATGCAGTAAAGTGATGACATTGCTTTGTACTAAAAAAAAAAAAAAAAAGTAATGACATTGCTATAAGCTTAGCTAGATGAAAATAACAGTTTATTGGATTTTATTAATCACCATCAATAGGAGAGAAAATATCTCCAACCACTCACACAATCATGTGGTGGAACCCACATAGTTATAAAATAAAAAAACAAAAGAAAACAAAGCTCAAGAATCGATGTCTCTATTAGAAAATAAACCCATCTCACGTGGCTGAAGACTAATTTTTCCTTAGTTTATTTGTATGTTATTTCTGGTGTACGATGGAGATGACTTTTTATATTCTCCATTCAGATGAAAATGGGTGGGTAACCTTTGAGGAGAAAAAAGAGAAAGATAAAAAGTGAATTTCATCAACTTGCATGTGAATGCATGATGAAGTTATTTTCACCTTACACCAGAAATATTAATTCTTATATCTTAAGACCATTTAGGTAACATGTCTAGGAAAGTTTTCAGTTAGAGATATTTTTCCAACTATCTCAAGTACTAATAAGTCAGGGATGAGATATGATCGGTAATAAGGCAAGAGGAAAAATGGCTTCAGTCTATATTACCCCTAACAAATAGATTCAAAAGGGTCCCATAAAGCGCAACTCAACCATATCATTGGTAGGGGAGTTAACGGGCCGAGTCGAGCTGAGCTTTAGTCTTAACGGGCCGAGACTGTATTCAAATGTGTCAGACTGGCCTTAATCTGTTACGAATATAATATCGGTCTGTGGCCTAACTTGTTTATAAGCACTACAAGCCTGGTTTAACCTGTTTAAAAAAAAAAATAAGACAACAAAAATTTATTCAAACATAATATACAGTCAACAACACTAATAATTCCATAAATATTCATAAATTTAATGTATATCCAAACAGCATAATATAGAACAAAATCATTTAAAAAGTCTATTTAACCAATAAAATGGGGTGAAATGGATTGAGGAGAAAGAGATGACTATTACAAATAGTGTAAAAAATATTAAAAAAATAATAATATACAAGGCAGCCTGGGAGGCTCTAAGGCCAAGTTTTTGAATTGGAGCCTGAGGCCTTTTTATTAAACGAGCTTTTATACGAGTTCAAGTCTGATATTAACAACCAATTTTAGACATGTAAGCCCAAGCCTTCACGAGCCGAGCCAAAGGCTCCTGGTTCGTTTAGCACCCCTAATGATCGGTAACAAGGCTACGATTGAAATAAAACCAAGAGTCCTTCTTGAAATAAATAATCAACAAGGAAGCAAGTTTCTCTTATATGAATAATTAAGAAACTCACCCTCAATCTCGAGTGGCTTCTAATTCTTTCCACACACTCCCCCCTTAGTAGATCCGTCGAAGCTTGGATCGTTTCTTGGGATTTTGCGCCCAACACCACCGCTGATGATCCCGTGCTTGTTTAAGAAGATGATAGAGAGAAAAAAAGAACCAATGGAGTGAGAAAAAAAAAGGGAGAATTTGGAAGGGATAGGGTTCGCGAGAGAATTTGTGGACGACAGGATTTGGGAATCCACCATTCGAGACTTGCCTGTTGTGATTCCGATCAGTGATTTCCGAAAGCGAATACAATTTTCAAAACAAATGCTCCCTAATTTAGTTCAGCCTACCTTGTTCGACAGTTGCTTTGGGATTGCTGTAACTAAGTACCGAAAGCGGATATATTTTCAAAAAATTTACAATTGATTCAGTCACGAAGATATGTGAATCTTGTTATTATTGTCCCAAAAGGGATTTAAGTGATACTATTATTAACCAAAAATAAAATAATAACTCAAATTAATTTTAAAGTAAATATTCATATAAATGAATAAATATTTTTAAAAATATTTTTTCTAATTTGGCTTGAATATATTTTTAAGATGATACGATTTTGATTTGTTTCAAGTAACATTTCTCTTCATGAAAAGCAATTTGGAACGCAGTATGCTAACGACGAATAATTTTGAAATTCAATAAAAGTAAAAGTAGATCAATTAATGTTAAGCATGAACATAGTAATAATTTCAAGCTGACTGGAAATAAAATGGTGTAAACAACCTACAATTTCTGGATAACAACTGAATTGGCTATTCCAGCTTGCTCTATAGTCTGGTCCCAATCAGTGAGTTGTTTGGGAGGAAAACCCATTGTCTGCAGTTGGTAACTTCTTACTCCACCAGGTCTAGATGCATCAATGAATGCTCGAACATCTCTGATTGTATGGTGGTGATTGAAGCGAGCAACCATGCGTGTACCATCAGCTAACCTTAGCTGGATTGATGTCACTGGCTGTGACTCATCTACAACTAAACCCATTGCTGGCAATGGAGCAGTGTTTAGTGACGCAACAATTGTTTGAATAGGTTCACTGCTCGCACCAACAGCTTCACTGCTGGAGCTGGAGCTGCTGCTACCTAAAGTCCTTCCAACCCCCTGGAAAGGAAGATTGTTTGGCTTCACTGGTTCCTGTGTATATATTGGCACAAAGAAAAAGGAAATGTAAAAACCATACACCAAAAGGAAACAAATACAAAGCTGATGAGCAAAAATAAGAAAAGGTCATACAGGGTAGTTTTCATCCTTCCTTGTGAGGCTGACCTGGACAGAAGTCCTTCGATCTGCCGGTTCAAGCTCTTTGGGACACTCAGACTTCTTTATGCTCTGTGTCAAGGTAAACTAATCATAAGCATATAATAATTCTACTAGAAAAAGAAATTAATAATTTCCACAAGTTCCAAGTGGTTAAAGTGATAACTTTCAGTAAATTTAGAAGGTAAACATTAAATCTACAGAAATATGAATAAAAACCTATCACAATTTTGAAAACAAACTTCATAGCAAATTACCTCCAGAAATGGGTCATTTTGTGGATCACCTAACCTCCTTAAAGGACCATCATTGACAGAGAACCCATTCCTCCAAAAAGTGATATTGTGTGTAATTACATCGGTAGGCTGAGGAGCAGTTGGCGGCACCGCCTCTCCAGAAAGCAATCTTGCGGTTCCAGTAAAACTTTTTGGCCTTGAAGAGTTTTGAGGACTTTCAGTAGGTACATCAACAGCTGACTGTCTCGCTCGATCAAAAATATCATCCACACTGTTTCCTTTGGTAGGATCTTGGACAAGCATGCCGCTGTAACAATTGAAACAACAGGTCAATTTCAGCTACGCATGCAAAAGCCACACATAGATGTGAGAAGAATTTTTCTAGAAAAAAAGTACACATGTCAAAAACAACAATCTAATCTAAACTATAAGGAATGAACAGCAATATAGCCACGAAGAATGATTGATAAACTTCCATTTTTCCATCACATTATAGTACCATGCAGAAAACGAGAAGTCTTGGCACAAAAACTCAATTCATATAGACCCACAGAATGAATCTCAACCATCCCTGGACCCTGTGAATAAGGGACCTTTATAACTGTGGACTGTCCTTTATATAGTATCAAGCAATTCTTAGGTGCCATAACTAGTGGTAAGCAAACCCATAATTGACAAAGAAAGAACGTGATGCAACACATTGGATAAAGTCAAAGAGTTGATATTAGTGGTAGAAACTAGCCAGTCAAATTTGTCATCTTAGTGAGTTAAGCCAGAATGAGCATCTTTTGTTCTGTTCTGGACTGGGTCCCTTACCTGGACAGATCACTTGACAAGGATTTTGAACTCCAAGTCAAACTCTGAAGTATACTCTATATACATAGATGCAGCCCGAGTACACACTTCTTAAAACACTTCTAAAACCCTAATTTCCAATTCAGTGCATACACACACCACACCT
This sequence comes from Gastrolobium villosum, assembly GCA_032173675.1. Lineage (NCBI taxonomy): Eukaryota > Viridiplantae > Streptophyta > Magnoliopsida > Fabales > Fabaceae > Gastrolobium > Gastrolobium villosum. The sequence goes on along the minus strand of JAVKPL010013842.1, from coordinate 113,302 downwards.
TGGCTTCAAGCCCCAGCATTCTCACTTGAACACCTTAACCCTAGCTGATCACTAACCTGCGGATCTTCAACATCAGAATACGATCGAACATGTTCCAATACATGGATGGACATAAACTCTCCATTGGATCCCATGCTCTCACAATTACATGAATAAAATCAAGCACCATTCATCTCTCACACTGATATTAAATAATTTAACCACAGGCCACTAAAATGCAACAAAATCATTAGCGAACCAAAAAAGAGGGGAATCGGGAAAATATGAGAAAGCGTAGAAGGAGTTCGTGAATCAGGAGATACCTTTTCTCACCGCCAGTGTAGTACTCCTGGGGTTCATCAGAATCAGAATCATCATCATCATCATCATCGCGAGAGGACCGTTTCAAATCACCGATGGTGCGGATTCTACCTTGGCGGCTCCCGGAGGGTTTCTTACCGAGAGCCCTGCGGGATCGGAGCTCGTAGGGGGTGCGGGAGGGTGAGGGTGAGGGCGACGGAGACGCTGATGGCGAGGGATAAAATTCCGGGGAGTGGGTTTCGGAGGGAGAGGAGTTGGAGACGGCGTTGATGGGGGCTACGACGTCGTCGTTTTGAGGGATGATGGTGTTGTTGTCTAGGAAGGTTGAAACGGCGGCGTCGAGGTCGAAGTTGTGGCTCTCCAAGAAGAACAAGGCTTCTTGCTTCGAAGATGACGTGATCTCACAGAATGAGTCGATGAGGGCGGCGTTGGCGTTGCCATTGGGATTGGGATCCTCTGTTTCCATTGCTTCACACTATCATTCGAATCTATCATCTCCCACCTTATATACCAATCACTCCGAGGCATATTTGCTACATAATATATGATAGTATAAGTTATGATTATTTAAGAAATGATTAATTTTTTTTGGTATGACAGAAGGTATCCCCATTCAACCTTCTCCAGTCACTTTGCCGTACGGCTTGTAGACTAGCCCCTCGTTGGAACAGCGGGTGCATTGAGCTTCGCTACAGGAGGAGGAAGGATGAGACTACTCCCCCCGAACAAGAAGGAGACACTTTCCTCCTTTGACCCCAAAGATTTTCCAAGAATTTGCTTGAGGCAGAGTTTGAACCCTGACTTAAGCAAATACTTGGGAGCTCAATATATTTCACCAAATAAAAAACTATATTTCACCAAAAAAAATTTAATACTATATCACCTTTGGTATGATATTATATAAGATAATATTATCCAATATTTGGTAATACACTATATAATACTAGATAGGTTAAAAATAAATATTTTTGTCAAAAATACTTTTTTAATAATGAGTTTACATAATTCTTCCGAATATATCAAATGATATTATTTTTTATAAAAATATGTTGATCATGTCCAAAAAAATATATTAATTTTTATAAAAATAAAAATCTCCAATGTTTTAAAAATTATATATTGAAAAATTATTTTTTATTTTTATTTACTAATATTAAAATAATATATTAATTCTTGAGAATTGTATTAGTTTTTTTTTTTGGTATAAAAAAAAAAAACCAATGCAATTCTCATGAATTAATACATCAACTATTTGTCAAGCTTAATCCTATCCTCCTAGGCCCGATTAAGTTATACATTATTTTGACATATAAAGAGATACTATTGTATAAGCTTATACTATACGATAATTACACCAAACAATTAAAAATTATTGTAACTATAATATAAACTTATACACCTTATACATCACAAAACAGGCCCACTTGTGTCATCAGTCATCACGCCTTCAATACGACACAACGTAGTTGGACATTCTAGCAAACAAAACATTCTCCAATTTTATTTCTTGAATGTAGTTGGACATTCTTCACTACAGCACGCTAAAAGATTGTATCTTTTATATAAATCTTTGTATTTTTTATTTTATTTTTAGAGATATGATTTTTTGTTTAATTAGGATCCCATATTAGTTTCTGTTTTAGGCAACTTATAATATTGTAATCACACGATTTCTATGTTATAAAAAAATAATTATATAACTGCGAATTCTAGTTGATATATTAACCAAAGGCACTATGGGATTACACATGGGCAACATACGAGGAAGCAACAAAAGCTAAAGAAATTCAGTTCAGATCTTTATAATACGGGAGTTTCCAACGGCTACGTAATCCTTTAATGTCCTTCTTGCTACAAGTATGTGACAGGAACAAGAAGAATTCCTGTCATATATACATATTGTTTAACGATGATTACATGTTTCGTCTTTTCACATCTCCAAGTGATGTTGTATTTCCTGATCTAGCAAAACCTGAAACAAATACAGCATGCATTAAAGTTGTAAAGCCAAAATCCATAGAGGTGTCAAAAGAACCTTATAAAAAAAGAACTGGTAAAACCCCAAAAGACACGGACATAAAAACTACATTAATTGCACATACAACCAATGTGAGACTATATATCTCAACAGTGTCAATGAACTGGTTAAAGACAGGGACATCAAGAAGAATATTGAACCTTACCTTCAACATAAGCCCAAGCTTGTGCATAACCGTAAGTATTGAAGAGGCATACAAACCACAGTAACATTGACATTGGCACGTGAGTCGCTGGCATTGCTATTCATATGCATCCAAGATTCGAAGTGGAGTAATCTATTATGACTGTAGCCCTATTTGATTACTACATACGCTGAGGCAGCTGCAGCTTCTGTTATTAAGGAAATTGGTTGGCGAGCCTGGAGGCACGCACCTATATCAAATGGAAGCAACACAGAACCATCGAAAATAAGATTAACACCAGGAAGGATTGCTTCTTTACTATCATTTTCTTCACAAGCTGGAGTTTTCATCGAATTGGCTTGAGGGGCTTCTTGATTGGACCCTATGGCAGCTTCACAAGCAGGAGTTAATTCGTATGATCTGCATGCACCATTCAACAGCACACTTTTTCAGACTTGGGATGATAAGGAAATCAAGATTATGAGCCTTACAGAAAACAATCCTTCTTTTTTATGTTCTCCAAGATAATGCTAATAGAATTTTATTTAACGAAAAAATCGAGCAATCTTCAAGCATGGAATTAATACAAGTTCAGCAACATACCTAAGAATACTGCCATCAAAGCTCAACACTTCAGCATGGCAGCGCCGCCGATTAGCAAATTTTAACCTCTTATGCACACTTGATGCACCTGAAATGGGAGTAGAAGGATCCATAAGTGGATTCCACCTTCCCCTGGCATAGGTCATAAGTTGTCCAACATACTCCTTAGCTTGCTCTTTCTGGTAAAGAAGCTTTGCAGCGGGACCTGTTGATTGGAACTTAGCACAAATGTCATGCAACTTTTTCCTTAAGCTTTGCATTGCATCATGGTGTTCAACAAATGAGTTAGATTGAAGCATCTCAGATGAAACTACCCTTCTACATATATTACTGGACAATGTTGGACTAAATAGTGGCATCCCAAATTCCACACTCAATGGAACCCATTCATACTTCTTTTCAGAAGAGAACTGGCCTGATTCTGTTCCATTAAATAATTTCAACAGCCGAATATAACCGACCGTCCACAGTTCCATGTTGTTTGCCAAATTAGTCAACAGATAATTCAACTTCGAATATTCCTCTTCACATAGTCCTAACTCCTTACCTACAGAGGCAATTGACCCATCGGAGTTCTTTAAGGGCAAAGGGACATCCAAAGTAATCACTTTTCCAGACTCATTAAGATCACACCTGCTGAGAGGCAGCACTAGCAGAGCTGAATGTTTAAGAAGTGAATTTAAACAATGCAAGACTATACTTCCCTTCACTAAATTCCCTTCAAGCTTTCTTCCTAACCCTCCTATTGTTGAACCATCCCAAGACCATATAAGGGCTTTCTCACAACCAGCCAATGGAGGAGGAAGGAAGCGCAGACACTGTCCTTTCATCAAAACAACTGATAGAGGCCCACTAGCTGCAGTTGAATATAATACCAATTTCATCCAAGGACTCAAAGAAGAATATGTGGGAGGACCAAAATGAACTGGACCTGTGGGTCCGGGAAGAATTGATGAATGAGGAAGAGGCACTACGGGCACAAGTATATCATAGTCACGAAGAAACAAGCGATTCAGAGTTGCCGGAGCAAGAGAAGCCAAGCTTTCAGAACGAAGAATGTCTACACAACATTTCTTTTTCCTCTTTAGCATTTCTGCTTCTACATCTGACCCTTCAACTACTACTAGTTTCTCATTGCCCTGGAAGTTTGCGCCTGACTTGTCAGTTTCATGAATATGACTATTGTCATCTTCCAAAGTAATAGAATGGTTTCCACCATCCATACCGCTAGGAACAGATTCAGAGTGAACAGAAGCCTCCACAAGCTTCTCTGAATCAACATTTATTAAATCATCATTATTTATTACAGCTTCCGTAACACCATAGTTTCCTGATTTTTCAGCCAAGGAGATTTCATCTATCACAGAATTTGACTCATCATTGCTTGAGGTAATCATACCCGGCTTATCCAAACCTCCCTCATCTTTTTTATCGGTAGCTATTCCATCTGATTGTAGACATTCTAATACAACACGTAGACTAAATGCATGATCTGCAAATTCCTGTAGTTCTCCCTCAAATGTTGCACTCTCCAATGTACTAAGATCCTTGCAAAGATCAGCAATGCTGGCATGACCCAACTTCCCCGCTTCATAGAGTGTAACAGCATGAGATTTCAGGCCTGACAAGGTTCAGCAAGAAGTAGGATTTTGTTCAAACGTACAAACCAAACCAACTCTCACTCAGACACATAGCAAGACAGATAACAAGCAAACTCATAATGAGTAGCCCAAAAGAAAGATTTTACTGCCTTGGCATAATAAGCAGCACATACACAGATTAATCAATCAATAATCAAAGTAAATGACATGCCCATGAATTTTGAGGTCAATGTTTGGCTCAATAAGTTTCCCTTTTGCAAGCATAAAGACAATAATGAGATTGAAGGCTAGGAGTAATAAGCAACTAGCTCACTTATGTTCAGCAGCATACTTGTAGAGTCCATAGAAAGGGGCGGGGGAAGAAGAGAAAACCTCCTCGAAAGGAAAAAGGTCCGAAAAAACAGAAAAATTGAAATTAATCACTCAAATTCCAAAGCTAATATAACTTTGAAATCCTCGCTTATATTTGTTATTCATGCATATTATTTATATGATACAAGTTGACACCGTATGTTGCAAAAACCAAAAATGGAAAAAAAATATGGGAAACGAAAAATATATTTTTATGGCTGAACACAAAGTTATTAAAGTTGAGTGGGAGGATTTCTCCCAGGGAATTCTGTCACATCCCTATAGCCAGAGTCAGTCGTTGGAGAGTTTTACCTTGATTTTTCTTTTCAGATACTAGGATTACATATTACAATACATGCCTTAGCTGACAGGTATATCATATTTCTCATTCCTGTCCTGAAATGGGTTCACATGAGTGGTTTTCTATGTTATCAACAAGTAAGCACATTGTCAAATAAGCAAACAACAGCAGGACTTTTTTAGTTAAATTCTTACAATAACCTTGAAAAACTATTGATTAAATCTATATATTCGGGTCGGGCACAGCAGGGTTACTTATTAAACTCTGGAAATCAATTCTACCCATAACTATCAAATTTTTATTTATCCCTCGAATCAAAGGCTACCAGTAATAGAAGAAAAATTTAGGTTTTGTCACAAACTTCGATGTATAGCAAAATAGCAACTGGCAAATGTTGGAACTTGGAAGCTTGAAAAACATTATTGTACAATTACACTCAAAACTATCCAAACTAAATGGTAAAACTAGATTGTAGGGCGAGGAAACAACTACATGAGACGTAACTAAAAATGACAGCTTAGTCATCCGAACCATCAATAAAAGGTCATAATTAAGGTATAAACCTGGTGAAACAGATCCCATCATCAGATAGGATGTAATATTAGCATCAACTATGAAAGCCACACGAGTACAGGCAGAACGAGGAGCGTAGTTCCCTGAACCTGAAGTCTCCCCTTGTTGAATGGAGTCATTATCAACAAGTAGATTATCTGAACCCTGACTAGCAACAGAAGCATCTTCGTCACTGACTGTACTTCTAGGAGATACAGGCATACTTGTATCTCCAAGAATAGATGCGGGATCAATTACTTTTGTTCCCCATCCCAATCTAAACACAAAAGCAGCAGTAGCCTGCAGTTGTGACAAGTCAGCCTGTAGTGTTGTTGCCAACTCACTAACAGTTGCATTTTCATTTGAAACAACAAAAACTGCATACAACAACCTGAAAGAAAAAGGTCTAGCATTAGACTCGAACTACATGGAAATAACACTTTGAACAAAAATGATGGAAACACAAACTGAAACAACTGCTTTACTCTTCAATAGGATCTTCATAAGACTGCTCCCTGTTGGAAACAAAACCTTCAAGCCCGGAAACTGAACCACCATAAATATAAATATTGTTGAAATCATTTACAGAGACAGAGCCTTTGAAAATAGCAGCCTACAATATAAGTATATCTTCCTTCCACTATTTTTATCTTTGTTATACACTTATCATTTTGTAACCGAATTGAATATAAAACCATGCATAGTAGCACATGTTTAAGTCTTATAACAAAATTAAATAATTGGGGCACTTTAATACAAAATAAAAATTGCAAAAAGATTCCACCAAAAAAAAATTGCAAAAAGAAAATACATATACTTTTTTTAAAACATTTGTTTTATTCAGCAAGTCTAATGTTCTTAAATATCAAGTTATTTGTCCATAACAACAATGCCTACACGCAAAGCAATCATAAACTAATCAACTGCAGGAAAAAGTAAATCTCTTCTAAAAGGAACTGCTACATTATTAAAAGCACACCATGATAAAATGGATTTAAATATGGTTTTACATAAACAACACTAAAGACAATATTTTAAACATAAATTAAGAGATTGAATTAGTGAAACATATATATTATAGTTCAATTAATTTAACCGATTAAATTTGTAGTTAAAGCAAAATTGAGCTGGAGTGATTTTGACCAGTTCAACTAACTTGTCTTGTCTAATTTTAAAAATATTAAATAAAGTAAAATGTTACAAAAAGTAAATTTCTGAAAGAAGTATAATTCTTTTTGCATCAATTCTGCACTGCTACATTAAGTATTTTTTTTTTCTGAAAAACATCAGACCTCTTTTTTTTCCTTATAAAAATATCAATATGACTTTCAACTTATTTTCTTCTTCTTTTTATTTTTTTGATGTCACAAAAAGGGCACAGAGGTCATTCATCTTATGTTGTGTTTGGATAAACTATATATATATATATATATATATGGGGTTTTTTTCTCATGATGTGACAACATTTATTAAAAAATGAAAAAGAAAAGAAAAGTTTTGCACGCAAATCGAAGGGCACAGAGGTTCATTATTTTTCCTATATATATAAGGGATATGTATTTGGGAACAGTTTTTCTTTTTCCAAAAACTATATATATATATATATATATATATATATATATATATATATATATATATATATATATATATATATATATATATATATATATCTTTATGGTATAGTTTTTTATTTTTCAGAAGCTATTTTTTTTAACAAATTGTTAAAATTTTTTATTTTTTTGGAGAAAAATTTTTTATTTAATTTTTTTTAAAAAAACATATCTAATTAAAATCTTTTAGACAGATTTTTAAATTAAAAGGTATTTTGTTTCTTTAAAATAAAAAATATGGGTTTATCATGGAAAAACTTTTCTATTAGGGCACGTAAAACGGCATTCGGAAGGCCTAATTTTGGCTGCCTGGCCTAGTTATTTTTACTAAAAAAACATTACTTGGAAGGTGGTAAAAAAATTTAAGTTTTACCCAAAAAACATTACTAGGAAGGTGGTAAAAAAATTAAAGGGTTTATCATCTATCATTTAACATAACCACAAAAACTTTCCTAATCTCACATATGGTAATTTAAATAAAAAAACACACAAACTAGTAGCAATTTAAAATTTATTTATGATATGTAATTTAAATAAAAAAACACAAAATAGTAGCAGTTTAAAATCTATTTATGAATGTGTAGCAGCAAATTGCCCCTAAAATGGGGCAACTGGTCACACCCAATTTTGGGCACGACCGGAGGGGAGTTGCGCTCAAATCACATGATGATGACACGTGGCACACGCAACTGATCGCACCCAACTTTAGGCGCGACTGGAGGGCAGTGGCGCCCATATTTGGGGTCAAATCACACGAGGAGGACACGTGGTACAAAATTTTGGAAGACCATAATTTTTTATTCAGGTGTCCGAATCGGGTATTTTTTTTTATATTCCACATTACTTTTTAAGATCCAGCATTAATAAATCACATAATTGTGTAATCACACAACTTATTAAAAAAATTACACAAATTATCTATAATCCACAAATCCTACATATAATGCAGAGATTCTAACAATGTACAAAAAATTGACCTCGGGGATTTGCCGGCGCTTATATCTCAAAAAATTACGTGGAATAAAAAAAATTTATTTCACACACTTAAGGCAAAGGTTATATAACCTAATAAATTTTAGAGTAAAACTTCCAAAATTTTATGCCACGTGTCATCATCGTGTGAGTTGCCCCCAAATTTGGGTGCAACTGCCTTCATGTCGCGCCTAAAATTGGGCGACTCATTTTGGGCACAACTAGTTGCTATATATTCGTAAATATGTTTCAAATTGCTATAATTTTGTATTTTTTATTTTAACTTTTTTACCCTAGAAAGGTTTTTCCTATATGTGGCTAATTGTTCGGAATCAAATTACATGTAGCATTATCCCCCCTATCACTACCTCAACAAAAATAATTGCCAATTAAGAGAGAAAATATTGTCATTTAAAAAAAAATCCAGTTATTTTTATTCAATTAGAAGGACTCAAAAGTTTAGAGTAGAGGAGAAAGTAGAGATTTTTGAGTCCCCCGTCTGGTCAAATCTTATATCTGTATGATAAAGAATGAATGCATGTTTTGTTTTATCACTTCAAAGTTCCACGCTCAAAGCAAAGAACTATTTATCCCTACTTCCAGCATATTGTAGCATCGATACAAATCAAATGGAATTGTATACTTGTCATGTTTAAAGACCCATACTCTACCAATATTACATAGAAGATCTTATTGTATGATTTGAGAATATTAGAGTACTCTAATAATAATAAAAACATAATGTGTAGTCTCACATAAACATATATGCCATTAAATTGAAAATAAAATATTATTAAATCAAATTTAAATACTTACACAAGTACTCAGAGTATTATGACAGAGTGTTAGAAATTCTCCAAGCTGCAACACATGTCCCTCACATCAGGTCATCACATATTCAGGCGAATCAGGCCAAACCAATTTAAAGGATAAACCGTATTAGATAACTTTCCATCTTTCAATTCGGTTCATCTTTTAAATTCTATTAATTTTCACATCCTCAATTTTTGACCAGCTAATGCTAACAACTTTCTGCTAAAGTCTTTTTTCAAGTTGAAATATCGGGGGCTAGGGATCTAACTTGCCATCTTCCGCTATTTTATTTGTTTAATTTTTGCGAAATGTGTTATGTATATGAATTTACTATTTGAAACAAAATGAGTTGACTGTTGTGTTTAGGTTGTTTTGAATATATTTAATCATTTAGTGATGATGTTATTCTTGTGATTGAAACTAACTTAGAAAAATAAAATTCAATCATTTTGAATTATTAAACTAACCTCCAATAGGTTTTGGTTTAGTTCAGCTGTGCCGCCATAAACAAAACTTTTTGGTTTCAATTTTAGGGAAACCAATATGGTCAGTTGCCTCAATATAGACCAAATGGAACTGATGAACAGCCTACTTATTTAAATTATGAAGCTTCAAACATAAACTCGTAGGAATTATACCTTTGTAAAGGGCATCAACAAAGTAACACACTACCACCTATAAGTTAACATAGAACAAAGCATAAACAAATAGAACACACCTTTAATCCGGTCATCAGGATATACAGGAACATCAAAATAGATAAGTCCCCGTCTGCAAAGACCCCTTACAATGTTAGGATCAAGCTTAATAAATGAATTTGCTTCCTCCTTGCAGACTTTGTCTATTGTGGCCATTTCCTCTTCTGAGAGTTTCTATTAAAGCAAAGAAAAGGTGAGAAGAAATTAAAAAGAATCAAGCAAGAAAATATAGGAGTTATTTCTCATTGCCAATAAACAATATAATAGTAAACCCTCCCCTATTTAATAAAGGTGAAAGACATACCCCACCTTAAATTCCTCCAAGGTAAAGTTCACAAGACAAACTCTCCACCACGGTTCAATTGGAAAATCCACAGGTTGAGTAGGCAAAAGTTCTTTTGCAATTGACTTGTTCAGTTTCCACATTATTTTCTGGATATTCCAAAAGAGCAATTGACAGGTGAGATAAGAATCATTAATAAATTGCAAGCCTACCTTTGAACATAATGGCATGACCAAAACCAGCTGAGGCTATTGTGCAAATCCAAATCATTATCCAGACAAGAGGCTGTAAAGTCAGTGACCTCACAGATTCAAATTTATGAGGAACAAATTGAAAGACAGTAAATATAAAAATCGATAGGATGGTTCATCATGCTTGCTGCAAATCCGGTCAAAGGCATATAATTGCAGAAATGAAAGAAATTGCCTTTCTCCTTCAAGGCTTTTCCTTCTTTCTCCAAATTCTTCTCTTTCTACAACTTTCCTAATTATCCTGGTTTCATGTTCCACAGCAGGTTAAGAAAAAAATTACAGATTATCCTTCCTAAGTAATGTCATAGAGATTATATAATGCATACCTATGTCTGTCATGCATGGACGTAAAACCGAAATGATAGCTTTTTAAATCGTATCAAAGCCACTAGAGAAGAAGTACCTAATGAACAAGATAGCCATTGAGCCATCTTTGTTTTGGCATCGACTTCATGATAATGTCAGCTTATATGAAGCTTTTTAAAAGTTTTCCTTTTGTATTTAGAATGGAAGGTAATATGGATACTGATCCGGGGTGAGTTCCCGAATGAAGGACTTCGGGGATGAGCTTTGGGAAGACCTACTCAACCTAAAGCTAAGGTACTGCATGCTTAGGAAGTCATATGCAGTCAAGTCGGCACTTGGCTCTGTGCAGGAGCCCGCCATAGCCCCCAAAGCCGGGTTGTAGGACTGCATCCCACAATCTCTTGGTCATCACCACTACACTCATGATCACCACCTGTGAGATTTTTGCTCTGGATCGTCTCACACCCTCTCAATTGCCACCAAGGCCTTATAATAGGCTAGAACAGGGACAGAAGCTAATTTGCACATTAAGCACTGGCTAATTACTAGAATCCTGAGCTTACACTATCTCCCAAGTGTTTACACACACATTCCTGATTTTCATTATCAGAATGTTGGCGGGAGATACTTGGCTTCCCCTAGCCAGTCGTCTCTACCCATTAGTCCGTAGATAAAAACACTAGCATCTATGCTAGACACTCATTGTTCAATACTCCGAACAGATAGTCATATACTATGATTGCAACAAGTAATTAAACAAACATGCAATCCAAGTATTAAATATACATGTATGTAACTTACAGGCAAATCAATGCAGTACCTTAGATCTGCACTTGTTCATTATATCAATAAATTCATTTCTCCCAATTCCTGTAAGTCTTAAAGCATCTGCAGCACTAAAATTCGGTATGCTGTCGTAAGGTTGCTCTGTAAATAATTAAAACAAGCAGGAAATTTTTAAAGGCCATCTTTCGTTCAAACAAACCTTTACTATTCAACATATTTATCTTATAGCAGGACTATCGAACAAGTGAGGGAGAAAACGATACAAGCATAAAATAATCAATGATAAATTATAAATTCCCATAGATCATGCAAATATTATGATATAATTATGATGATTAGAAATTATATCAAAACAAATTGACATTTTAACATTCCATACTCTACTTCAACTGTTCACCTTTCTATATTAAATTAGAGTCCACTCTCTTTGAGAGTAGCTTAATCTCTTAGTCTAATTCACCTTTCTATACCCGAACTTATTTTCTTTAAAATTTGAAATTCATTTTTCTAATTAATAATGCATATATTCTTCATAAGTTTAAACTTTTTTCTCTTTTAATCTCTATTTTTATATTTTACCTGATTAATTATGCATACCTCCTTATAATTTTAAACTTTTTCTTAAATATTTTTCTTTTAATTTATGCTTTTTAATTTTAATATAGTCGTACATTACAAGTGATACTTGCTAGTGTAAATCAATTCAAAGGCCTAATGGCAAAAGGAAAGCCACAAAAGTATCTATTCTTTTTTTTTTTTTTTTGATAGAAGTGGAAATTGAAAACATAACTAATACAACTTACTTAAACTCCCTCACCAATATTAGACTAATCCTAGTGGCTTCAAAAGTATCTATTAATTCTTATTGGTAAAAAACCATTTTTTTCTCTTGAAAATAATAATCAAGAAAAAAATCCCTCAATTTCATGCCATATATAGAAAGAACTAAGCACGACCTTCATGGAGTTAATTCAGTTGGGATTGCAACAAGCAAGTAGCAAAGTTACCATTTTTCATTACTTCAAAAATCATATCACAGTAATATCTGAAAGGTGATACTCTCATTACACGGCACACGTACTCCGACAGATGATAAGGAAACAGCTGCAAGTGAGAACAAGCACAGTAAATGCAGTTGTCGTACAACAAAAGCAAAAGATGAGAGCGCTGCCTAAAATCCAGGAAGTGCTAGTTAAATCTGGAGTTCTTAAATATTAAGTATGAAGATGAACAATTTTTTTTTTATTTTTTTTTTTTATAAAAACCAGTGGTAATTCAAATAATTTATTCATCAAAAACTGATCCTAAAACTACAGAGAAACTAAGATCTGTTTTAAGTTGCAACATCACAATTCTAATTTTCGAAGCATAACGAACTTCAATTTTCTCCCTAAAAATTCTATCATAGTTTTCTGATCACGTGAATAAGAACATAGGCATATAAAGTTTTGTGACAGTGCATTTGATAGACAATTTCAAATTTCAGTAGGAGGAATCAAACAGACATTCGGTAAAGCACATACAGCTAGATTCTTTCGCAAGTAGCGCATCATATCTTCATAATATTCGCCTTCTTTACAAACTTTACGGGCAAAACAACTATTCCATTGAAGCCTCTTCTTTATGCAGTATTCAATTATCCTGCATAAAATTTCGATGGCCAGCCATACAGAAGGCAGTATTATAATTATGTATTTACCAAAAAACAAAAAGTTATTAAAGGAATTGCCACGTGAGCCCTGAAATGAATGGAGGAGTGTATCGCCTTATGAAAACCTAATTAAAGAAAAAAAAAAAAATAGTAAATGAGAATTAGCTCTCATTTACTATGAAGTCTAAAGATGACAATATATATAACATGGGAAAAACATTTCTACTTTTCCTGAAGAAATTTTTTCTCACATAAAATTGAATGGACTCCATTTTGAAAAGAAAAGAGAGAAAAAATTAGTGAAATTCATTATTCGTTGCAGCAAAATTAGAAATGTTAAACCCATATAACATACCTACTAGAGTAAAGAAAAGAATAAGATTTTACAGGAAAACATGGGATGGAAGGTTATCTCTAACCTTGTGTTCCATTCTTCCTTGGAAGACACAATTGGTTGAAGTCGCCTGGGAAGATTCTCCCATGGACATTCTTCCCGGATCGCTTTTTCCAACAACTTTTGCTCAACGGTCACCGGAGCACGCCGCATTTTCCACTACCCATTAAACACCACCGTTCCTGCAAAAAATAAAATTTAAAAATGGAAAAGCATTCATGATTCATCAACGTTGGAACCTTGGGCTCCAAGGCACGTTCACCGACAGCTCAACATCCTCGAAATCGAAATCGAAACCGATTATTGAAAGAAAAAAAAAAACAGAAAATGAAGAATTAAATTGAATCGAATGAATTGAGGATCGAATTGAGGGGATCCGAATGGGGTTATATAATCACCACGTAACGTTGAGAAGGGATACTGTGATAGTGAAAGAGAAATGGTGAGAAAATGCGAGAATGTGGATGAAAATTGAAAGAACCTGATGGTTGGAGAGAGTGCTGGATTGGGCTTCATGGTTTGGGAATTGGAATCTGCACACTCTGTTCCTTCTTTCGTTATGAGAGAGCGATCTGGAGAGCCAGAATTGTCAAAGCTCTAACTGCTTACTATTCGGGTTCAATTGTAATGAAAATAAAAATAATAAGATAATTTGATGTAAAGAATTGATTTTAAAATTTTGAATTTGTTTACTTATTAGATTATTCAATTTATTTTTTTATGCCTATCTTGTTTATTATTCTTCAACGCGCCTAGATCATAATTTTATGGATTTTATAAAAATTATATTATAGGGAAAGTCATTGTGTCATGTCATAGATTCGTTTTCTCTACCTTAATTTTTTTTTATTTTTTATTTTTGCTTCAAAAGATGTGGGCCCACCAAATATTGTATGTGTAGGAAATTTCTTTTTTCACGTTGCATGATGAATGCAAACCTCTAATTTTATCTAACCTTTATCATTTTTTCTCTTCTCTTAAAATTTTAATCTAATAATATTGGGATTATGATATAATGATATTAGAGAGTGGTAAATAAGGTAAGTATAAAAAAATATAGGTATAATAATTTCTCCCTATAAAATAATTGTTTTTAAGTTTGATTATAAATATTTTTTAAATTTATTGAACTCTCCTTTCTGAGAATTTTATAGTGTCACTTGTAAGATTTAAAAAATAATATGGATATTTAATGTAAAATCTAATAATTTAGTTTCTCATTTATGAGTGAGATCACATGTTGGGTTTGGTCAATTTTGAACAAAAGTTGTTCTCGATCCACTCATGGAAAATATCTTCAATACGAGTAGTAAGAGGGATAAAGTGATATAACTTATATTACCTATTTTACCTATTCATTTATGATAAATATTACCCGTGTTACATTTTTTTCTTCTAATTTTAGTAGACGAGAGTGATCCTAATTTAAATATTAGAGTATCTTGTTATCAAAAAATAATATTAGAGTATCTTACCCATTAAGAGTTTAACTTCTATTCAAACTCTTACACCTACGAATAAATCTTTTCTATAAATAGAGACGAAGTCTCATAGCTATATACCTTCCAAAATCTATTTTTCGTAATTGTTATTGTACATACGTACTACCGTTTTGACTTCAAGTCATCTCTGATTTGTCATCTTTTTTACAAATTCGGAGTGAAAGTGGGCTAAGTTGGACCAAACTTTGCTTCGAAAAGCCCAAACCTACGCCAAACAATCTCAATTTGGCCTGACCTTAGTCTATTATGAGTGTAACAGTTAGCCTGACTTGACCCGTTCAAAAAAATTAAATGGTTTGGCCCTGCCCATTAGCCTATTAATTTTTAATTTCCAAACAGAACAATGAATTAACTTTACAAAATACTTAAATTCTATTGCTAAAACAAAAATCATAATTTTAATTACAAACACATCATGATGCTTGTATGAATCACAACAAAACTATTCTTACAATCTGCATTTAAGTCACTTTCAAAAGCAAAATGCTCAAACTAAATAACATATATTTCATAAGATCCAACAAACAAATCCGTACTATGTAAATTGAAATAATTACAAACACATCATGATACTTGTAGTAAGTATAACCTCTCCCAAAAATCATATACACAATTTAACATGCTGAGATGTTGATTCCTCCTACATAAGAAAAGAAGTTAGATTTCTATTAAAATATAATCGAATATAATTAAGTTATAAATAATTACAATTGATTAAATTTATATTTTTTGTTTTTTCTTCGAGACATACTTATTCTATTTTATTTTATTTAAAATAAATAATACAATATAGGTCGATATGGAAGCTTAGATGCCAGACCTTGTAAACAATAAAGACGTAGGAGTGTTATCTATTGGAAAATGATAATGAAGATTTAATATCCAAAAAAATGCTGATTTCTTATTGTTTATTATATTTTTCAATAAGAAAAAAAAATCAATATTTATTCGACATTAAATCATCTTTATTGTTTTTCCACGGACATTTATTGCACTATACTCTATTTTGATTTTCTCAATCCACACGTCAAATTGTTACTGGCGCTATATAAAATGCTACAGCGACCTAGGTCACAAGGTGTCTGCCACATAATTTTGCTACACATTACAGTGAGATCACGTGGCTTTATCCACGCTGCAACGAGTTAGTTGATGTAGCATTTTGATAAATTTTTTTCCCCAGAGGTAACAAATCCGATAAATTTGTGTCAAAAGGTGACAAGAGGGTCTTTGTCCCGAAGAGTTTTGTGTCTTACTGGTGAGAGAAAAATATATAAGACCCACTTAATTTTAAGAAGAAAAAAAGAAAAAGAAAATTATATTGGACCCATTTTTAATGAGTCTACAAGAAATCACGAAGCGGAACTGCAACTTGACCTATTGATTTCCGTAATTTTAATACTTAACATTTTTAACAACCTCGATACTAGTCCGTGTCCGTGTTTCGCGTTCCAATTACTAATATTGATTTATTTATTTTAAATAAATACTAATACTAATTAAAAATTACTGTCTGAACTCGGAACCATCCATCATAATTAATTTGAAAATATTTTTGAAAAAAAAAAAAATGGTGACTAAATAGATAGTAAGTTAAAAGTAGAAGATTTTGGTAATAAGAATATCCCTTGTATTAGTTTTTTGTAAATAAATACTAATACTACTGTCGGAACTCGGAACCATCCATCATAATTAATTTGATAATTAAAATAATAACCATACGTTTCACGCGTTATTATTTTATGTAGAAATATGCCTAAGTAGGGGGCCACCGAGTCGTCTGGTTATATATACTTTTATAGTAACTGGTAGTGGTACGAATATTTCACTCACTTCCATAGCCATGGCGGTTCACTCTATTTCAACGCTCTCCCTCGTTTCGTGCTTCTCATCCTTCATTTTTCTACTTTTTTCTTCTCATTCTCAAGCTCTCAAATACTGTGGTAACTAAACTCCCTTTACGCTTCATTTTTGTTCATGATTTTTGTTTAATTTTTCAACATTCAGATATTATATATATTGCGCAGATAAGAATGCAAACTATGCCGTAAAGGTGAGTGGAGTGGAAATATTACCTGACCCTGTGGTTAGAGGAGAGCCCTTCACCTTTAAGATCGCAGCTTATACTGGTGACACTTCTCTTTCTCTCCTTTGGCTTCTTTTCCATTTTTCATTGACTATTTTGCCCCCTAGTTTCAATCATATATACTTTGCCTTTGTATTTTTGTGCTATTCTTATATGTGGTAAGTATCATATAAGTTCCCTGTCTAATACATAGAGATGTACCTGCGTCGAATTGGTTTTAATGCTTAGATTTGAAAGTGTTTTGGTTCGGTTTAATAGCGGTTCGATTTGTTTCGAAAGTCGTTCGGTTCGGTTCGTAGAAAATTTATATATATGTGGTAAGTATTATATAAGTGCCCTGTCTAACATGCAGGCACAAATTTAAAAAGTAAAATTTAAAAAATTAATTTGGTTCGGAAAGAAAAACATGTGGCTAGGTTGTGGCCATGGTTCAACTTGCAACTATAAATAGGCCTCTTCCATCAGTTCTAAGCAACACTCAAGTGTTCGGTTTGAGTGAGCAAGTGGTTTTTTAAAAACCGAGTTATCTTCCTTGTATTTAGAGAGAGGTTATAATTTCTTCATAGTGAAAATCTTCTTTGATCTTGTCAATTTTTTTCCCAAATTGGGTTTTCCACGTAAATCTTGTGTGTCACTTCCATTGGCGGCGTATATGCAGGCACAACAATTACACTGTTGGTGTCTAAAAGTGAGTGATTATTTAATTAGTCACCGTTGCATAGCACGGAGAGACTCCCACCGTTTACACTTACCTGGCCAATTGTGTGGTTAGCAGTGTCTTGAGACTCTGGTTCGTCTCAACTCTATTTTAGCTGCATTGATACTCTGTTTCCTAACAAAGGATCCGTTAATATTTTTTTTATATATTACACATGATCGTTCATACACTCTTGATTGAAATATGAGCAGTCAAATATAACTAGTTTCTAAAGAAATTTTTTATAAATATAACTTTCTTAGTTATGTCATTTATTTAGCTTACCAAAATGTCATTTATTTACTTCCATTAATAATAAGTGGAGATGGTGGCTATCTTTTATGCAGGTGAATCAATTCAAAGTGGTGATTTAGTATATGAAATTTCATATGTTGGGATAGAAGGACCACCTGCTACATTTCTCCATGATCTCTGTGAGGAAGTACCCTGTCCTGTTCCTGCTGGCAACTTTGTGCTCACTCACACCGAATTGTTGCCTCCAGTTACCCCACCGGTTAGTCTCACTTTACCAAATATATGTAACATTGCTCAAATTTACTTGATCAGCTTATAACCATAAACCATATGCTCTAATTGTTCGACTAAGTTATTAGATGCTACTACTAATTATACTCCTAGTAAGTCTTAATGACTTATTTTTGTATCTTCCTAGATGCAACTTAAGCTGTTTTATCTCTTTTCTCTATATTGGCTTCTTCATGTGGGACTTTAGGTTTTTTTTTTTTTTTTTTCTTTGGTAACCGCATGTTATGCCTTTCCTGCATTCCTCAACGTGTTCTTATTTTGGTCTTGTCTTCAACAAATTAAATTTCTGATTTACAACATTTCTGTTTTGCTTCAACATTTAACTTATTGGGTCCGTTCATTGCCTAGTCTCCATTTTGATTCTGGTACTTTTGCAGGGCACCTATAATGTGAAGCTGAACTTTAAGGATCATAACGACAAGCAGTTAACCTGCATTATCTTTCCCTTCAAAATTGGCGCCAAATCTTCAGTGTCTGCTATCTAACTGTCTAGCACAAAACTGATCTTAGATGCTAATTTAGCTTTCGTAAATGTTGCTTAGTGTTTAAATCTTATGAGCTAGTGAAGTGCCACGTTGCGGGCTATGACTGAAATCTTTTTTTACCTAAATAAATTGCCCCAGGAGATGTGTTTTGTCATGTCTCTTTTGATCTGATATCTTTCAATAATCTTGGACTTTTTAAGGCGCTTATATGATATCTTGTATCTCTTACTGTTAATTTGAATAATAATAATAAAAAAAAACATAATCAATGAGAAAGTGTACCGCCGCTGTACAATATTTCCAATTTACGATGATTACTTGCTTTTTAGCCGTTTAAAAAAAAAATTAAAAGAACAGGGGAGCTAGATTACATGTATATTCAGATTTGCCTAATTATTTAAAGATTTTGTTTAAAAACACAATAGAATTTTGATTATAAGATTTTTTTATGTATAAAATAAAGGGATTTAAACATGAAGAGGAAGGATATTTTAACTACTAAAATTTTGTACTACTAATTTACTACTTATCTAATCACCATTGAATCAAAGAAAGAGAATGCTAAAAAGTTTTTGAAAAAAGTGAAAAGGTTGATCCAATGGTGATTAGATAGGTAGTGAGATGGTAGTAAAAGATTTTAGTAGTAAGAATATTCATCCTCATAAATGAATGGATTCATTCTGTCCAGTTCTAACTTTTAAAACTTTGTATCTTTTATATTCGAGTAATGAGAATAGCAATTTTGCGAATGGAAAGAATCAGATCCACTAGCACTTCGGATTAAAAATATCTTTACGCATTTACATTTTAATTCTGTAACAGTAAGTCCTCTTAGTTTAATTAAACTTGCTGGGTGGCTACAAGTGAAACCATGCCACATGAGATAATGGCAACTTTTTTTTTCTTTTTCTTTTGGAAAGATAATGAGAACTACTTAATCTAAAGAATCTTGATATTAAGATACTGGTACCAGTAGACATATAATGCCTTGGCAACTGGCAAGTGGCAAGTGACAATGGCCTCAAAAAAGAGCAAAGTTTTTGTGCTCCCGAATCATAGCTGATTTGGTGGGACTGTGGTGAGAGAAAGGAAGAAAAAATTGAGGAGAGAGGAAAGAGAAAAAATAAATATAATAATTTAAATTAGGTGTCAATGTTTTAGTGGAAGGATCATCGTGGGTCCTGGACCACATTAAAAATTTCCCTCAAAAAATGAAACAAATATGATTTTGAAAACTAGAAAAAGGGGTGGGCACAGGTGTCATTGAGCCCGAATCTTTTTTGAGGTTATTTGAAGTGAACAGGACCACCATTTTTAGGTGGTTTCTTAGTGTAAATAGAAAGGTAAAATGAGAAAAGTGGGAAAATAACAGGGGTAAAAAAGGAAAGAGAAAATTAATATTGTGAGAGGGAGCACCAAAAAATTCAGTGGTCCTGGAACATATTAAATATTTCCCTTTCTGCAGGACAGAAATTATAGAATAAGTTCTTTAATTAAAATTTTGAAAAGTAATATGTCATTAATTAATTATATTAATTTTTTTTAAGAATAAGTAAAATTCTAAAAAGTTTTAATTCAATAAAAATAGTATTAAAGGAAATTCTCTTACGAATTATTTTGGGGTTTACTGAAATTTAAGTTTAAAGAAAGCTATTTGACTCATTTAGCGTCAAAATTAGTTTGAATTTTGTGATGTGACAGGACATAGTAACAATTTCACTAATGTTAGAAATAATCAATCTCACTGTTTAGATTGATTACGTTCATTTCCATTTTTGTATAGGTATGATTTTTCATATTTAATGTGAAAACATTAAATATAAAAAATTATCACCATACAAAGATAGAAATAAATATAAAATATGAGAAATTATAATCATACAAAAATGAAAAATAAATATAATCATTGAATCAACATAATCGATCTAATAATAAAATTGATTGGTGGTAATAAAATTGACATTAACACTATTTAATCATTAGAATATGTTTGTTTGTTTGACCATTTTTTATTATAAAATACTCATTTGCTTCAGATAATAAATAATTACATTATATTAATTGCAAATATAATAATTCTAAATTAATACTAATAAATAATTAATTATTAATACAAAATAAAATCAATTTCAAAAATATTATATGAATTTATTAATATAAAAAATTTCAATAACATTTCATTAATTAATAAATTTTTCATGTAAATTAATTATAATCAATTAATAGATTTGTAAAATTCAAATTATATAAAGGAACTGAAAATTAATAAAAATTCATAATTAGAGAGTTATTATTACAGCAATTAATATTACATTAATTAATAATTTAAATTATTTGATTTTTGAAATGGATGAGGTGGAGAATTGAGTATTTTATAATAAATGAGTACACATTGTAACAATCTTTAGAAAGAAAAAAAAAAAGTAAATATTGTAACAACCTTTTAAGATTATTACCAATGTTATTACCAATTAATTTCATCGTTAAATTAATTATGTTAATCAAATGGTTAAATTTATTTTTATCTTTGTATGGTTATGATGCTCCATAATTAATATTTTATATTTATTTCATATTTGTGTTATGATTTCTCATATTTAATTTTTTTATATTAAATATTGGGAATCATAACTACGGGTGTAAATGAGCTGGGTTAGGCTAGGCTTTGGTTTAAATAGAGTGGGCCTGTGTAAAAAATTATTGGGTATGACCTGGACTATTAGCATGTGTAGGCCCCAAATTACAAGTCTGGTCTGACCTATATTTTAAAAATTAAAGCATAGGCCTAAACCCGTTAGCCTGTTTAAGTCCATTAAACATTTAATAATTAAAAGAATGACTAAAATAATATTATCTTATTATTCAAAATTATTAAAATAATAATTTTATTTATTATATTTTAAATAAATAATATGATATAGGCTCTGTAGCTTATAAACCCGACATGTACAAAAAAAAGTCTATGATATGACCTATTTTCTTAATAGAGTTTTTTAAAAGCCTAGACATGTTCTATTTTATAATTTATAATAGGCCAATCCTGGCCTAATATAGGCTAGGCTGTAGGTCGGTTTAGCCCTTTAAACCTCTAATCATAACCATACAAAGATAACCATACAAAGATGAAAATAAATATTTATTGGATCAACATGATTGATTTAACGTGGAATTGATCGGTAGTAATCTAAATAGAGGTTGCAACATCCTGTCCCAATAAAAAATAGGAATATATATATTTTTTTTCATAATTTTTTAAAAGGGTATTTCCCGCTTGAAATTCAATCTTTCTAATTTTTCTGCATTTTCTCTCTCACTTTGTACCATCCTCATGACTCCATGAGATCTTCTCAATATTACTCTCAAGGTAAGTGCTTTCTTCTTCTTCACGCCGTCGATTTCTTCAAGCCCTGTTGCATGCACCCACAAACTGTGTATTCATGAGTATGGTTTTCACTGAGATTTTTGAGGTAAGGTCTTCTGATTAGGGCATTAGGGGGTATGCTTAAATCGAACCGACCCAAGTGTTTTATTCGTTGATCTTGACAATGTTATTGATCAAGGTTGAAGCTTTGACTCATTTGTAGAAAATCAGGGTTGGGTTATTCTGGTTTTGGGTTTGTTCTAGATATGATAAAACCATTCGGTAAAATACCGCGCAAGCCCTCAGAATCATTCTATAATGATTCGAACGGTGATGGAGGGTTCAATGGTGGTTTGTCACTGAAACCATCTTATGGGCTAAATTCCAATACCCCCTTGAAACTCAATTCAGTTTCTTCAAAATTTTCAAATTCTGGTTCAGGTGGGTCTCGTTCTGGGAATGGGACTATTGCACAATACTCAACTAATCAAGCTAAGAAATCAGCTCCTTCAATTGTGAACCCAGCGGGTTCAGTGGTGGCTCCTTCAGTTTATGAGGCTTTGCCAAGTTTCAGGGCTGTCCCTAGCTCAGAAAAGCAGAGTCTTTTTATTAGAAAGCTAAATATGTGTTGTGTTGTGTTTGATTTTAATAATCCTTCAAAGCATCTCAAAGAAAAGGACATCAAGCAGAAAACTTTATTTGAGCTTGTTGATTATGTTTTGTCTGTAAATTCAAAGTTCAATGAGGTAGCGATGCGGGAGATGACGAAGATGGTGGCAACCAATTTATTTCGTGCTTTACCGTATTCCAATCATGATGGTAAGCTCACAGAAATTTGTGAGCCTGAAGAAGAAGAACCTGTTATGGAACCAGCATGGCCTCATCTGCTGATTGTGTATGAATTTCTCTGCAGATTTGTGTCTTCACCTGAGACAGATGCTAAGCTTGCTAAAAGATACATTGATCATTCATTTGTGTTGAGGCTGCTTGACCTTTTTGACTCGGAGGACCAAAGAGAGAGGGATTACCTGAAGATTATTCTCCACCGTATATATGGGAAGTTCATGGTGCATCGGCCATTCATTAGAAATGCTATCAGCAATATCTTTTACAGGTTTATATTTGAGACAGAGAAACACAGTGGGATAGCAGAGTTGTTAGAGATATTTGGTAGCATAATTAATGGATTTGCTTTGCCTTTGAAGGAAGAGCATAGGTTGTTCCTTGTCCGAGTACTGATCCCCCTTCACAAGCCCAAGTGTGTCTCTATTTATCATCAGCAACTTTCTCATTGCATTACTCAGTTTGTCGAGAAAGATGTCAAGCTAGCTGATACTGTGGTAAGAGGCCTTTTGAAATATTGGCCCATAACTAATAGTGCAAAGGAGGTAATGTTCCTTGGTGAGTTGGAGGAAGTTTTAGAAGCAACTCAAGCAGCAGAATTTCAGCAATGTGTAATCCCATTATTTCGTCAAATTGGTAGATGCCTCAACAGCTTACACTTTCAGGTCCTTTATGAAATTCCTCCATATTCTCTTCTTATATGATATCTGCATACATTTTGTTAGCATTTGCCAACACCAGTGACCAGTTATTTCTGTATCTATATTTTTGTCTTTTATTCCTTTACATTTCTCACTATGCTTCTCTTAGCTATCTCAGATGTTATCATGCTCTAATGTTTGAAAACTAGGGTCTTTTGGCAGGTAGCTGAACGAGCACTGTTTCTGTGGAACAATGATCATATTCGAAATATGATCTTACAGAACTGCAAAGTGATACTGCCGATAATCTTCCCAGCTTTGGAGAAAAATATACGGGGCCATTGGAACCAAGCTGTTCATAGTTTGACCCTGAGTGTGAGAAAAATATTCTTAGATGCTGATCAGGCACTTTTTGATGCATGCTTGATGAGCTTCCAAGAAGATGAAATCAAGGATAGGGAGAAGCAGGAGAAGCGAGAAACCATATGGAAACAATTGGAGGATGTTGCAGCATCTAAGGCTGTTAGCAACGAGGCTGTCCTTGTCTCGAGGTTTGTGGCATCTGTTTCCATTGCTACCAGTGCAAGTCAACCGGCAACTACAGTTAGTTGAGAGCCATCAGAGAACTAAATTATAAGTTCTGGTCCCCATGCAGAGGGGCCTTGGCATGTCGACATCCAAAGCTCCAAATGAACATGTTTGCCATCCTATTCAGAAAGAAATGTTTCTACTAGTACTCATTTGTATTTTTTATATATGTATGTCGATAAAAGACTTACAAAAATAACTTGCTTCTACGCACTTTAAAGTATGATGAACTTCCCTACCAGTGTTGAATACCCTGGATTAGTGGCTATTTGTACTTCTACGATCCCCGTTGGGGTGAAAATTCGATTAAGTTATACAAAATCCAGCATTGCCCTATCGATTTCAAATATTGTACCACGTAACGTCATGTATATTGGCATTTAATTGAGTCTAGACAATGTAAATTGGGTCTAGATGAACTCATCGGCAAGTCAATCTTGCCTACAAGACAAAGACAGAGCAGCAATTAGGATTAACATTTCTTTTAAATAATGGAAAATCATCATAAGTATTCACCAAATACATTGGTAGTATATTTAGAACTACAAAACCATAAAACACACATCTATTAGAAAACTTAAAACACTAGATGGATATCACATGTTATTTCATGTGATCGTCAAGCATAATAATCATCATCAACAATCATCACCATATGCTCGGAAACTATAACGTTCTTGATATGGACCATTGAACCAGAGGTCAGCTTCAAACCACTTGGGGTACCGGACCAAGTCTCCAGCCACAAATTGCATGAAACGCTTGCTCCCTTCAGGCACAACTCTCACTTCCCCTTCTTCTATATACACCAATTGGTCTACCTGCCAGTCCCAGGGCAACTTGCTTTTTCCAGTCTTCCACACTGACCATGTTGAAACTCCAAGCTGAGCTAGTCTTTCAGGAGACACTTTTCTTTCCACCTTCACTTTGTACAATTCCTCCAAGGAAGTCCTCATTGCTTTTATGCCACACCCTCTTATAGAAGGTTTACCCAACTTTCTGAAATCCCTGGTACCACTGTTGACAGGAGAATAGGTGAAGGTTGATGTTGTGAACAAGCTTGCCATGCCTGTTAACAGTTCAGACTCAATGTGCTTCACTTGCTAAATAGCTCAAATCTGCAAGAAGGTTAAAAGAAATTCAAAGACATCCAATGTTAATGATGTGCATTGAATAGAATTCCAAAAGGAACTTGCCTCTTCAATTCCCATCCTGTTAATTTTTAACAGCTGTGTTTGTTTTCATCCTAAATGGCTAGAAAAGAAAACAATTATCCACTTTTTTTTTTTTTTTTCTAGATATTTTGAGAAGCCAATAACACATACAATCATTAGGGAAGAGATGAACAGAGTGAAGGAGGGGGTTTAGGAAAGGGTGAGTGTAACCCACAACAATGGAATGGACCATAAAAATAAAAAATAAAATAAAAATAAAACAGAAAATCATCAGTCTTTCACTCTTTCAGTTGTTCTAAATACCTAATTGTCATCCAACCAGAAAAGGAGGAATCATACACAAGAAATCTTGAAACTCCAAAGCACACTAATCAAACACTAGTTATCTAATTAGGGTTTGTTCAAGGACCAATTTGTGAATGCCTCATAAGTGACTCTCGTATTTGACTTGATAAGGTCCGAAACTCTGAGTTGACATGAACACCCACTAAGAACAGAACAGAATAATAATAAAAAAAGCAACATGATCACAGTTTGAGACTTTACCTGTTGAAAACAAGCGCAGATTTGAAGATGCGGTCAGAGTTTGCCTTCCTTCCTACTGTTAAACGATAAACCCTCTATGGGAAAGTGAGGTTTATCCCAAAAAGTATAAATCTTTATATATATTACAATATATGTGTCTCTGTCTTTCACTGTTTTACCGCTTTCTTACTGGCACCCACACTTCACAGTTTAAACCCAATTCAGGGCTTGTTTGGATTAGTTTTAAAAAAAAATATTTTTTATGCATGTTTTTTTTTTAAATAATTTTTTTTAAAAGGTAACCTATTTTATGTTTGGAGGTATGATATGAAAACTAGTTTTACATAAAAAAATTGTTTGAATTTTAAAATAAGAAAATATTTTTTAGATATAAAATTATAATAAAGGAGAAATAAAATAACATGATTGTGAGATAAGGAGAGATAGAACAAGTACAATAGGATGAGGTAAAATTATATTTTAAAAATTTATATTATCTTTTATCCAAAATAAATTTATATTATCTTTTAATTTAGCTATAAAAAAAGAGAGCAGCGTTTTAACTATTATTTTAAATTTTACTTTTTAAAAAAAATTATTATTTAAATATCTAAAAATTTTAAAAATAATTTATTTTAAACAAAAAACAACTTTTTAAGGAAAAAAAAAAAAAAACTCATCCAGAACATACACTTACTTACTTTCTCTCTCTTTTTCCTCTCTATGTTTTTTTTTTTTTTTTTTTTTTGCTTTTTTTAAGGAAAGAAATTGTAAGATGAGGAAACTACAAAGACCGTTTTGGTGGTTGAACGTGTTCGCTTGTGGTACGCAAATTTGTTGCCTTTTTAATGATAACTGATACGCGAAACAGAGAGGAAAAGCAGGGACACAGTGAAAAAAAAAAGTTGCTTTACTTCAATTTCTCTTCTGTTTCTCTTTTATTTTTGAGTTTCTTTTGTTATGTTATCGCTTCAGCTTCGGCCCATTAATGGAGTATCTCAGCTCGCAGTGGGGAACTCCATTCCCACAGAAGAAATGTGGCAGAAGAACCCTCCTTTTGAGACCGCATGCTGTTCCCTCCAGAACCCAGGTACCAATTCTTCAATTGCTGATATATGTTATGCCACGTTACATTTTCTATGTAAGAAGTCCAAATAAAGATTCGCCTAATAATATATTTTTTTTGTAGAGGATAATGGAGAGTGTTTCAGTGAGTGGAGAAGTTGGTGGTGCTGGTGGAGCATACTCATATCAAGCCTTGCAAAGATTAGACCAGCTATGGTCAAGCATATGCTTGGCTCAAGAAGGTTCATGTCATCCAATGATTCTTATGTACTCATTATGAAATGAGACAATCTTATATTTCTAATACTCTTTTGTGTGCTTGTGTATAATGCAATGTTGTATTTCTAGAACTCTTTTGTGTGTGTGTAATGCATTGTTCAAGAACAAAGTTGTCTCCACCATTCCAAGCTTGTTTCGTTCATCTGATCTTGCTGACAAAGCAGAAGGCTCATATGATGTGTTAGTCTGTGGAGGCACGCTGGGAATCTTCATTGCCACAGCCTTGTGTGCCAGACGTCTTCGAGTTGCCATTGTCGAAAGGAATGTACTAAAAGGGGTAATTTTTAGCTCCATTGAGACACCAAATAGGAAAAAAAAAAAAAAAAAACCACTCCCCGTTAAACCCGACTAGCGAGTGTGAGGTAGACACCAAATAGAAAAGAGTCAATAAATTCTTTGAAGGATATCAATCCACACCTTTCCCTCTAAAGTGTGTCCCTCACTTTGGAGGAGTCAAATCCAAAATAATTTGAATTGTCTATGTTGTTTTGATCATTAGAGAGAGCAAGAATGGAATATATCAAGAAAGGAGCTTTTGGAACTTGTTGAAGTTGGAATCCTGGAA
Organism: Gastrolobium villosum; assembly: GCA_032173675.1. Lineage (NCBI taxonomy): Eukaryota > Viridiplantae > Streptophyta > Magnoliopsida > Fabales > Fabaceae > Gastrolobium > Gastrolobium villosum. The sequence goes on along the minus strand of JAVKPL010013842.1, from coordinate 85,310 downwards.
GAAGATGATATTGAAAGAGTCACAGCAGTAAAATTCAATCCTGTAATTTCTGAACTTCTTCAGTTTTATTGCCAATCTCTATGTTGGAAGAATCATCTTTATTAGGTATTAATCCGTGACTAATATATTGAAGTCCCCAAACAAAAAGTATTAAATTTAGTATTTTGAAATTTTTTTCCAAACCCTGGTTGAATATTTTTTTGTTCCTCAAAGAACAAAAAGCTATGTCACAAATGGCATAACTATGTCTCAAATATTGCCTTCAGGCGAAGTCTTCTTTTTGTAACCTCTTCAGGATTTATGCTACCTATTTTTTCTTTTTAAATTTCTTTCCAACTAACAACGTTTTGGCAATTTCATGCACTATGCAGAATAGATGTGGATTTGAAAGGAAAGGGGATATCTGGGTCAACGACATTCTTAATCTCGGCGTTTCGTCAGTCTTCTTCCCATAAACTAATTTGATATGACAGTAAAGAACTAGAATAGTTGTTGTCTTCTATTTCAGTTATGAATGAATACTTTTATCTATGTTCTTATCTCAGTAATAATTTTCTTTTCTCCTGTCTGGCTATCAGGGAATAACATGCAGTTGCAGTTTTTTTTAGTGTATGTTTGGATTATTTAAATTTTGGAGAAAAATAACTTTGGTTTTTTTTTTTTTTTTAAAGCTCCAAGCATGACTTTGATTATAAACTATTTTAAATGCAAACTAAGCTAATCCAAAGACACACTTAATAGGTGTATTTTGCATGTCCCCTTCAAGAGAGGACAGAGATTTTGCTGTAGCAGTCATTACTCTGGTGTCTGGATGTAGAATTATTAAGAAATGTGCAAGCAGATGCAAAGAAAAGCCTGAATTTTTTTGATGAATGCTTCTAAAAGTTTGCTAGTATTGAAGTTGAAATCCTTATTAAGCCAGCGGCTTTATTATATTTTACTAGTATTTCACGAAAAGCGATTTTGAATGTCTATCTGGGGTTAACTCTCAGAAACAAGCATTTCATTTTTACTAAATGCTTGCAGATTACAATGAAGTAATTTGAGTATAAAATTCAGTATTCTGTTGAAGATCTAGATCTTGCCTCTGCAAATCATAGTAATTTATCTGCCATTGCAGACCTGTAAAGCTTATAGAGATTGTAAAGGAACGTTTTATCTCCCTTGGTGGAGTCATTTTTGAGGGTTGCAGCGTCTCTTGCATTAATGTATATGAGGATGCAGCAGTGAGTTTTCCTTAACTTGTAGAACTAGTTATTCTAGAGCAATCTTAAGTGTTAAATATTTTATGAAATCCTATTATTGATGAATTACCATAATCTGACAAGACAATTTATTAAATAACCATCTCACTTTAAAAACTCAAGTTGTTAAGTGAGGGCCACTTTGATGGTTTTATATTAGACTTCTCTAGTACACCCCCACACATTAGAGCTCATCCTTTCACACAAGTGCCTATTGAACTTGAAGGGTGGATGATGCTCAGACCCATCTACTTTAATTGTTTTATAGTAGACTTCTCTAATACAACTCCTCACACAAAAGCTCATTGGGTTTGGGATAAGAAACTTGGGATGCACCGCCGCAAAAGCTAGCTTAAGAGGTAGGAGAGCCCAAAGTTCATATAAACTCCACAGTAGTCACCCATATAACCAATATGGGACTCAAGTCCCATACCTTGCGATTAGATCGTAACTGTTAGATAATAATATAAATTAGTAAAAAAAGCCCTCTCCTAATACCTTAAGGTTTTGGATTGAAGTGGTTCTTTACATGGTATCAAAGCTTCAGTAACCACAAGGTCACGAATTCGATCCTCACTACCTCCCACTCTCTAGTAGAATTAAATAAAAGAACAAAAGGCAAACCAAAAATTAGGCCTATGCAATATCCACGCTTCAAGCCCAAGTGCCTCTTGTTTGAGGGGGTGTGTTAGAGAATAATATAAATTATTAAAAATGCCCTCACACAATACTTTAAGGTTTTGGGTTGAAGTGATTTTTTACAGTAACATTCCATCACGCTCCGCAGCCTCGGCGCCTATGCGGGCTGGCTTTGTGCTAGTTTTTTACTAGCCCGGGGCGAACATTGCAATGTTGGTGTCACCACGCGCGCTGCTTGATTGAAACCGGGAGATATAGTGGAAGACTTTGATACCAATTGATATGAACCTTGGGAGAACCTCACCCCGAAAGCTAGCTCAAGAGGTAGGAGAACCCAAAGTCCATATAAACCCCACATTAGTCGCCCATATAACCATGTGGGATTCAAGTCTCTTACCTTGCAATTAGATTGTAACATTCCACCATGCTCCGCAACCCCATTGCAGTGTTCACCCGGGGCTTGTAAAAGACTAATGCAAAGCCAGCCCGCGGGGGCTGCGGAACGTGGTGGAATGATACGATCTAATTACAAGTTATGGGACTTGAGTCCCACATTGGTTATATGGGTGACTAATGTGGGGTTTATATGAACTTTGTGCTCTCTTACCTCTTGAGCTAGCTTTTGGGGTGAGGTTTTCCAAAGATTCGTATCAGTTTGATGGGTGAACAATGCACAGAGCCCATTGGCTCTGATGCCATATTAAAAAACCATTTCACCTAAAAGTTTAAGTTGTTGAGTGAGAGCCACTTTAATGGTTTTATATTAGACTTTTCTGGCACAGTTATAGGCTCTGCAGCCTATGCAGGTGTTTTATATGTTGTATCTCTCTACATATGTTCAAATCTATGAACACCATTTAACTAGGGGTAAAATAGCAAAAGGGTTACATGAAGAAAATTAGACAGTAGATTGAGGTGAGACAGGGAGTTGTTGGGAACTCGAGTTGAGATATATAGTCCCACATTGGTTGGATGAACAACTAATGTGGAGTTTATAAGGCCTTGGGCACTCCCACCCTATGAGCTGGCTTTTGGGGTGGTGTATCCCAAGGTTCTTTGACAGGATGAAGCATGGAAGCATAGAATATATGAACATAGTATTGAAATGGAAATTTTAAAGTACCATTTAATTTATGGGACACGTGATAAAGACACATTAATACATGTTTTCATTTTTTTTTTTCAGGTCCTGAAACTTTCTGGGGACAAAATTTTGTCATCACGTCTTATAATTGATGCCATGGGGAACTTTTCCCCTGTCGTAAAACAGGTCAGGAATTTATTTTTACTCATTATTGCATTCAATCAGATCTATAATTTTTATCATGTCATCTTTGTTTATCTATGTGAGGATGTTCACTTTGCATATGAATTGTCTTCAAGTGAGACATCAGAAAGGTTTTCTGTTGTACGTTCCATTATGCATATGTAGGATGCATTGACTTGGATATGTACATGCACCATCATTTTATATGCATGCAAGTGATGCAACATGTGTTAAATAAGTAGCCAACTAAATTCATAAATGATTGCGAGACTGAGAGGATAGGATAGGCCAATAATGATCTCTTTCATCCAGTGTTATTGATTGAATCAATACTAACTAGGAAGAGGCCTACAACTCCCTTGACAAAAAAAAAAATTCGATTCATGAAAGCTCTCTTTATACTAATTTGATTTAACCAAAGATAAATGAGTATCTACTGAATATTAAAACCTTTTCCCGGAGCTTGTTTTCAGTGTCACATTCAATGATTTTTACAGATAAGATGTGGGAAGAAGCCTGATGGTGTTTGCCTTGTTGTTGGAACCTGTGCTCGTGGCTTTAAAGATAACTCCACTAGTGATGTCATATTCAGTAGTTCATCAGAAAGGAAAGTTGGAGATTCAAAAGCTCAATATTTTTGGGAGGTAACCTTTTACTATGTTAATAGAATAAGGGGTTTATATTTCTTATGTAACATAAGATGAGATTTTTTGCAACACACACATACTCAGGTGGGCCCATTGGAAAAAAGTAAAAATAAAAAAGTTAAAAATATTGCCATGTAAAACGGTGTGAGTGTAACATGAGAAGGTTCTAAGAAGTATAAACCCCATAGAATAATGGTATAAACTTCCACTGAAATCTTCACAGGCATTTCCGGCAGGCACGGGTCCTTTGGATCGTACTACTTATATGTTCACTTATGTTGAACCTCAGCCAGGATCCCCAAAATTGGAAGAACTATTAGAAGAATACTGGGATTTAATGCCAGAATATCAGGCTAGTTTTCTTTTCTTCACCATGTTCTCTTATATCTCTTAAGAGGGTGAGCCTAGAGCAGTGACTGCTCTCATGTGACTGAAAGGTCAGAAGTTTGAATCTGGAAAATAGTTTTTTTTTGCAAAATATGTTAGGATAAAGTTGCGTGCAAAGATTGCCCTCACTTCATCCTCGCTAGTCGGGGATAATTGGGGAGTTTTTTTTTTTTTTTGACTCTCTGATATCTCTTGATTTTTTCCATTTCAGAGTACATGTTATGCTCCCCTTGTTTGTTCTTCCCCATTGTTCTATAGCTCTCTGCTTGACTTGTCAATTTGCAATTTTTATGTCACAGGGTGTTTCATTTGAGAATTTAGAGATACTGAGGGTCATTTATGGCATCTTTCCCACATATCGAAATAGGTACTAATATGCAGATGATGTACTTACAAATTACTTAAGTTCTACTCTTGTTTTCCAATTACAGTCTCATCTATATATATATATAATTTGTTTTCTTTCACTGAAAGTTCCTACTTCTCTTAATATTGAAACATGAAAACAATATAACCAATTGTTTCATTGAATAGGAATATTTGAAGATTTCATACCATTAGTTAAAACACATCATTTCTTTAATGTCTTTGGCTTTAATGATGGCAAAAGCACCATAGTAAGAACGTTTGGTAAAAGTTTTGCTCAATCGGTTGATATGTTTTGTCATAGTAATGCAGTCAAAGTCGTAGGTGGTAGGTAAGGGATTAGTTTCGTATGGATTCATTACGGGACCAGTGTACTAGTCCCCTCAAATAGTGTAGGACTCTCTTTTCACTTATCCCAACCCGTAAGGATAAAACAAAACTTGGAATGGTGCTAGACTTGAGTTTTGGATCTTGAAAACTTGATTTCAGTGTGTTCTCCCCTATTCAACTCTCCTAATGTCTCTCTCACGTACTGCAACTCTCTCTTTCTCTCTAGGTATTGCGCCAGTAACACACAATTGGAGCACTTTTCTTTTCTTTCTAAGCTATGCACACACACACACAAATATTCTCTTTGGTAATTGGTAATTTTATTATAAAAGACCCGTTTTTCTCGTGGAATCCATTATAGGAAGCCTTAGATTTTTTTAAGTTTGCATTTGTTATTTTAAATACTTAATAAGAAGTTAATTTTAATAATAAAAATTTATAAATTAGTTTTAAATCATTTATAATGTTGTGTTCTTCCACAATAACTACAACAAGTGGAAGGATCGGCAAGAGAAGCATCACAGTTGTAGTAACATAATACTCCCTCTGCGTGAAGGTGGAACATTTTTGTACTATGATTATAATTTATAATAATGAGAAACCCTGCAAGGACTAGTGTTAAATAGAGGAACCTGTAGAAAGCTTTTGAGTCATTTGTCTGTTGAATACCCTTGTGGTTCCTGATAAATGGTAAGAAAACAAAAGCTGTAGCAGTAGGTAGCCATGCCATGAGCAAAACTAGAGACTTGGAGGGCAAAGACTTTGTTGTTTTCCCATATATTTCCACCACTTCCCTGATGTGGCACAGAGAGCACCATTTTTCTCAGTTGTAATTAAGTTTCAGCACTTTTATGTTTGTGAGATGAACTGAATACTGCTAAAAAGGGAGTCTGATGTTTGTGATTGTCTCTTTATTGTGGAACAAAGAAGGAAAGAGAGTGTTTTACCTTATGGAGCTGGAAGGATAGTGAAGTGGAAAAGAGAGTCCCATATCTGACGGGACCAGTCCAGTAAGGAATGCTAACAGGACTAATCCCGTAAGGAATGCTAACGGGACTGCAGTGCCGTATGCCAAGCTGATGGGATTGCACGAGACGAGTTGACATGGACACTGGTCCGTAATGAATCCATACGGGACTAATCCTGTACCTGCCACCTACGAGCTTGACTGTGTTACTATGACAAAACACATCAAATATGCTTTGACTGAGCAAAACTTTTACCAAATGTTCTTATTATGGTGCTTTTGCCCTTTAATGATTCAGGGTTCCTGTAAGAATTTGAACCATGTAATGTGTATGGTAGCTTACTGCTGAAGCTATGACATTATTTTAACCTAGAAATTGTAGTAAGTGGTACTTCTATCTCCTTATGCCTGTATCATATTGTTTCACTAAGAAATTTTCAGATATTTCTTTGACTAATCTGTCACTTCCTGATGACTCTAAGTGGAAATAACTATAAACCATCCAACTTGTTATTGATTCAGGACATGCAGTGATGCACATCAGAGAATTATCTTTTAACTTGATATGTTCTCTTTCTCTGTCAAATATCTACAATTTCCTAAGTTTGTTTTAATTTTATTTCATGTCTTCTTAATTATTTCTCTGCCTATCATTTCTTTTATGATATGACACCGTACAATGTTTGATGACATGGAGCATCTACAGCCCACTACCAGCTGCTTTTAGTAGAGTTTTACAGGTAAATTTCGTTTTTCAGTTCTGAAGCCTCTATCACATTAAGTCATCTATGATCTATCAAGTAACATTAAAGCAATGAAGCTTTATTCTCTGTAGTTTGGTGATGCTAGTGGCATACAATCACCCGTTTCATTTGGTGGTTTTGGGAGTTTGACCAGGCACCTTGGGAGACTTTCAGCTGGTATAACTTTCTGTGAAATTACAACCTTCTAGAGTATATTCTTGAACTAGTTGAAAAATATCTATTGCAATGTTGTTGGACAGGATTTACTTGTTTTTTGTGTCTGTGAATGTGAAATTATGAATCTGTTAGTCTCATGTCTTTAGAAACATTAGAACAACCGAATTCAGTAAAATATTTGTTGGAAATCGACAATCACACAAATCGCAAACGAAAAAAGAAAGAGAGAGAGAATAGACACAGAGATTTATCCTGGTTCACCCAATTTAGGCTTCGTCCAACTTGTCTATACTATATTCACCTCACCGCCACTCATTACAAGTCACTCGGTTTACAAGGAAAATATAAATAGGATTAGAAAACCCAAACAACAGCTGTTTATGGGCTCAAACCCAAACTACTAAGAAAGTTATAATAAAATCAGAGCGGGACCCCACTTGGCTTTCTGCTAATCCCGACAACTAGGTCCCTCATCAGCATGCGAAGTATGAACCATACCCAATAATATTGTGGCCGAGATTGTTTTGGGAAGTAACAAATTTACAACTACAAACTGATGAAGGGCAGATAAAATAGCAAGTGTTGAGATAATCTAATTCCCTTTTCACTTTACTATAATGAAGGAATATATGAAGCAATCAATGGTGATTATCTAGACTCAGACGACTTGTCTCTGCTGAACCCATACATGGTACTTTTCTGCTTTTCTAGAAGGTTTGACTGTGTCAGAAACTGCCCATGAAACTGAGTACCTGACCAAGATTTTGTATAATGCAGCCCAATTTGAGTGCTTCATGGTTGTTCCAAAGAGCAATGTCAGCAAAGCAACAGTCCATTGTTCCTGAAGATTTTATTAATGAACTTCTTTACGCCAATTTTAATTGTATGCAGGTAGTTTAAGTTTATCTCTCTCATGAGTCATGACTGAGATTATTTTTATTTTCTTTCATACACTTCTTTTTCATATTTCACTTTTGCAGAGGCTAGGGGATCCAGTGCTACGACCATTTCTACAGGTGAACTTCTTAGACCGTGTTTGGAACTCTGGCTATATTTTTGTGTTTATGAGATGTTCCTCTCAAACAAATCAATTAATTGAGATGAGAACCAATATCAAATTTTAACCCCTTGGAATAATGTCTGTCCTGAGAAACCCTATTATTTATTACAGGATGTTGTACAGTTTGGACCACTTTCCAAGACATTGGGCCTGGTTATGTTAACAAGGCCTCAAATACTCCCATCCATATTCAAACAGGTAATTCAAGAGTTTATAACTTCTTCATCCAAAAAAAAAAAAAAAAAATAGTTTATAACTTCTCTTTTCTTTTCTTCATATGGAGACTACAAATATAAAAAAATACCTGAAACGTTAAAACATATAACTTCTCTTTTCTGTTTCAATATGTTTGTGCTGCTGCATAGCCCATTTCTTTCTTGGAAAAGTGCATGGACACAAACTTATGTCCTTTTAAGAGAGAGAGATAGACATAAAGAGATGGAACCCACACATTTTTTTGTCCACACATTTTTTTGTCTTTATTTTTTTCTATGAACCCACATCTCTTTGTGTCTATCTCTCTTTTAAAAGGACCGAAGTTTATGTACTTTAAAGGGATACATACTTTTCCCTTTCTTTTATCCTCAAATCAGAAGTTTTAGCATTTTCAATACATATGTAGTTACTCCTTGAAAATAGCACTAAGAATGCTATTGACCTACCTCAATATAGCAGATTTTGTAATATATAAAATTTATAAAAAAAAATTATAAACGGATCATTCCCAGTTACTCCTTCAAAATAGCACTAAGAATGCTATTGACCTACCTCAATATAGCAGGAGCCCCCCACTTTCTTTCAAGTGTAATTTCTTTGTTCGCACATAACTTACTACCTATCACATCACCATTGGATCAAAGCAAGAGAATGTTAAAAAGTTTTTGAAGAGAGAGAAAATGTTAATCTAATGGTGATTAAATAGGTAGTAAGTTGGTACTGAAAAATTTTGGTAGTGAGAATATCCCTCCTCATATAGCAGATATGATCAACATTGCCCGAACTAAAATAAAATATGGAGTATTGAAGCAGAATTAAATAGTGAAGCAACCTTTTCAATATAGGGTATTTAGAATTTTATTTCGTTCCAGGTTGGTGTTCCTGTACTTCTTGACTGGTCTAGACATTTTCTGATGCTTGGGTACTATACCTTTCTATCGACATTTGCTGATCCTATTGTGAGGTAATGGTCTTTATGAACCACTAATTAGTTTCTTTGTTTATTCAACAAACATATAGTTTCAATAAAGAAGCCCTTACATTCAATCTCCTGTACTCTCACATGTTCCATGTGTTGCAAGGCCATTTTTGAATACACTACCATCCAAGACAAGTTTCCAGTGGAAGCGGCATCTCGAGGCTTGGAAATATGGAGCTGGTCTTGATTACAAGCTATAATAACTACTTTTACAACCTAGAAAATAAGGATGATGACGTGGCATTGTTGGTTGTTAAGCCATTGGTTCTTCCTTAACATCCTATTTCAAAAGTGGTGCTTCTCAAGATATACTCTTCATTACTTTCATTCTTGATCTTCCATGTAAACTGGAATTTTTTCTTCACTTTGACTATTTCCATATGACAAATGAAAATCTTGGAAAATAGACATGCTTTTAAACAAATTTTTTATTGGTCTCAACAGAGTCGATTCCCAAATTGCCTAGGGATGCTTAAGCCCTATTTCAATTTTCATCTAATTTTACCTAGGTTATTTAGATATTAATATCACATTGCCAAATGTCATCTTATTGCAACAAATTATGGTTTATAATACATTATAGTATGTTTAATCTGCTTGAAAGAACAAAGGAATTGTTGAAGTAACCAAAACAAGAAGAAAATTATATTTACAAATTCTTACAAATTATATTATGTTTAACTGATAATACACTCCTGAGTAGAGTATTACCGGTCAGACATAGTGTAATTTATATAAGTTTGTAAAAAAAAAAATTGTAAACGAATATTTCCCGCCAAAACAATATTCCGCCATTTACTAGAAACTTGATTTTTGACATATACAAGTATACTACTTCGTATTATTTTCACTTTCCCGCAAACTTCTACACTTACAGAGACAATAACAGCCAGAGGACACTTCATCCAAATTATTTATGTTCGTTGCCCATGCCACAATTTTCAAAGCAAATAAATAAAAAAGGAAAACAACTAAAATAGTAAATTTCAATCTGACGTTTTTGCACCCCAAATTTTAGGTAGCTCCTTGACTATAGACTTCTGCTTAACATCTTCCCTTTCCAAACGCCACTTTCTTGACATACTCTCAGCCTGCAAACCCAAGTTTTGAGTTATGCCTGTGAATTGAAATATTCAGAAATACAAAGAAATACAATTTAAAACTTGCCCATATTTTCAAGGGAACAAATTGCTTTTTGATATTCTCTAGCTGTGGCTCAACAAAGTTTTTCCCCTTCGTTTTGAATTCACTGGTCTGTTAAAACAACAAAAATTTTCGGATAAATAAGTCAATAAACTGAAATCGGCAATTTATATGGCTATAGAGAAATCTATTCATTGAACTGCAAAACCATTAAAAAAGCATCATAGTAACGAAATACAAAACCAGGGTATGGCTTGTAGTAAGAAGTTTTATGGTCCTAAATTTGAACATGATAAATAGTCAATGAAGAATGATGACTAAAATAGAGCAGTTGCAAGGTAGGAATTCAAGTGGGTTACTTAACTGATATTACTTTCTTAAAAAAAAAAAAAATACAAACATATTGAGAAAGAGAGAGGAAAAAATTCCATATTAAATAAAGTTCTAGAATCAACATATAAGTATATAACTAAAATAACTTACATCATGCATCTCTAACTTGGAGGCCGCCATAGCAAATACCAATGCAGCACCACCGAATACTATTGCAGTGGCAACAGCAAATGCCTTTCCAACTATAAAATTGAAAACAAAAACTTGCATTAGAAAACATGGGCATCATCCCCAAAGCAGTTGCCAGAACCTTTTTCAACTCAACAACATTATTGGCATGATAAGCAGTTAAGCACAACCAAGTCAGAATAAAGTCATAAATCGATATCTAAGGAAGTAAATAACCACCTGAACTTGACGCAGAAGCCATTCAAGTAGAAAGGTGGGGTTATTCCATGGATTCAATATCCCAAAATGGCAAGAAACAATGCATGTGTCTTCATACCTAGAGTGTGTATAAACTGAAGTACACAAAGCTACACGTATCAATAGTGTAACGTCCACTGTTGAAAGTTATACTGCTTAACAAGTGCATTTGCGTACTATTAATAACTATGGCCACCACATGTTTTTCTATGAGCTCATGAAGCCCACTTTTCTCAGGGTGCTGTTAACAATCCCATAACATTATGCCACACTAAAGTTTTTCATACTTTAATTCATACTATGTCCAAAATTAGAGAGAAGCATGCCTGTTTTGATTTTACTATGAACCCTATTACCACACCCACAACCCTAAAACTTATCATACCAGAAAAGTAACTTCAGTCCAGATAATATCCCACTACTGTTTTCCCCATTTAAACCACATATATTGTATGCCTTAATTACCTCTCCCTTAACTTACATTTCCAAATATTGATAATTCCATATCACAATCAAAAGTTCATCTACTGTTACGGGGAATCTATGAAGGTTTAACTTTAGCTTGTGTAATAAACGAGAAAGTCTACGTATTAAAACTTCCCCCACTCAAGTTATTAGTAAATTCTCTACACCCAATAAATTACCTGAACTCCCCCATCACATTCCCCCTTTATACTACCATGTCACCTCAAACTGGCTAAACCAAGCAGCTTAGTAGAAAGAACGGATGCTTAATAGATAGCAATTGCAATTTTCACGTATTTAATCATAGTTAAACACAAAGTATCACAATCTATAGAGTATTCATAGGACACCATAAGTTATGCTGGGCCTCTATACCCTCAGTTTTCCACCAACCTTTAGCTGCTAGCCTGCTACAGATTTCACTATAAATTCCACAGGTATGTGATGTGCAGATTGAGGGTACCAAAGCTAATATATGTAAGTTTGTCAACTAAATTCAGAGTCAACGATGGACATATTCATCGGTGAACAAAACAAATTCCTTCCCTGAAGTTGCATCAGAGATAACATCCACACTTACACCTTTTTTGGAACCACAAAATTATTGAGAATTGCTTGTATCATTTACCTTTTTACAATAAGAATGAAAAGCAGAAATGAAAAAAAGAAGAAAGAATCTAGGACAAAATGTCTAAATGAGATAAGAGCAAGTTAAAGAGAAGAATGAAACGTACCATGTGCAAGACCTTCAGCTGCAGCTTTTAACTTTTCCGGGTTAGCAACGGTTGCATACCTGTCTTGACGCAAGTCATTAGCTGTTGAGGCTGAAGCCATGTGTGCTGCTTCAGGCAGTTCCCACCTGCAACCAAGCCATTATGTCTTCTCTTTTCTTTTTGGCTAGGCAACGAGAAGGAAAAATTGAACAGAACTCAACATTACAAACTATTGACATATATAAAAACCATTAATGTAGTGTTATCCAATAGCTTAAGCTTTTTAGGTTGAGGTGGTTCTTTACATGGCATCAGAGCCTCGTGTCCCGGGTGAGGAGGGTTTGATCCTCACCGTCCCCTACTTTATTTCAAGTGAAATTTCTTTGTTCAGACAGTAGGTGAGCATGTGCATTGTCCACCCTTCAAGTCGAGTGAGCTCTCATGTGAGTGAGTGAGTGGGCGTGTTAAAATATATAAAAATCATTAAGGTAGCCGCTTAAATTTTTGGATTGAAATGATTCTTTACACAAAGATCACAAATTGTGGGTTTTTACCAAAAAATCAGAATGATCAAGGTTTGGAAATACCCAAAAGGAAAACACCCCCTCCTAAAAGAACAACTACAAACAGCTTCATTTCCCTTTTGATACCCAATTGAGGGAAAAAAAAAAAACCCAGAATTGAAATTCAAATTCAGAACCTTATGCAATTGAAAATTGATTCATTAGTTTGAAATTCGTTGACAAGAGGTGTAAAGAAGTGAAAGAAAGAACCTTTTGGGGCCAAAGGTGACCTGGGGAAATGAAAGGTAAGCACGTAGAGGGTTAAGAGCATCGGGAGATACGGAAGATTGAGTTTTGGGATCGGATTGAAGGACCCATTTGGATGCAGAGAAGGATGAGTTGGCTGTGGCGGTGTCGTCTCTGAAAACTTTGGAAGGAAGGGAATGCCTTAGAACCTCAGGAAGCACATCAGCATGAACATGTCCTTGACCTTGTTCGAGGTTTTTGGTCTTTGAAAGGGGAATTTTGTTGGCTAATTTTCCCACTGCTTGTTTGGATTCCTGGAAAAAATACGCTGCTTCTTTCCCTGCTAATCTTCCCGCGAGAAAACTCATGTTCCCGATTCCCGACTACACACTCTGTCTCGCTCTTTAAATCCAAATGCAGTTTGAGCTGACGAATTACATATCTATCTATATATATTTTTTCATCAATCATTCAATACATAGATTAATAAATTCTTTTTATGATTGGGGAAGGTCATATCTACGAACTTTTTTTTCACATTCTCACGTAATATCTTCTTTATATAAATAAATATTGTAAATAATATATATATATATATATATATATATATATATATATATATATGTGAAATATGTATATATATATATATGTGTAAATAACATTACAATACATTAATATTTATAAATATTTATTCAAAAGTATTTAAAGATTTAGCGAATACATCAAAAAGTAACGTGAAAAATATTTTTAAGATTCCAGTTATAAAGATTATGTTTACCACCTCTTTTTAAATGATGTAAGAATTAGGCTAAATAATTATATATGAACGAAAGCAAATTTGTTTTATTTAAAATTAATTAAGTATTTATTAATTATAATAATAAAAAATTTACTATATTCACATTCTCACGTAATATCTTCTTTATATAAATAAATATTGTAAATAATTAAGTAATTAAATTAATTTGACGGTAATTAATGTGAAATATGTGTGAGGAATGTTGTGTGTAAATAACATTACCCATCTTAAATATTAAATAATTTTTTTTGGTGAAAAAATATTAATATTTATTGACAAAGCAGATTTTCATAACGAAGCGACTGTGTTCGTGCTTGAGAAATAGGTTAACTGTATGGTCTCAATTTTGCAGTTGATCTTGTTGAATTAAAACCAATATTATTAAATTTGAACCTATCATTAATTCCGTTGGAGTATTTATATAAGAATATGTAATAAATCTAATAATATTAATAATAAATTCAATAGAAGATATTGGTTTAGTGACAAAACAAATATTGTTTAAACACTAAATTAATAATGTATCATATTGTTTTCTCATGCGTTAACGTATATTTTAATCTATTCATACATTTAATAAACTGCATGAGATTTATCGGTGCAGTTAAATAATTTAAATTATTTTTTTAATTGAATATTTTTTCACTTTTTTATCACCGTTTTATTCTTTCTTTTTTAATTTTTTTAAAATGTTTATACTTTTAACTGTGAAGTATATACTAATAAGAGTTAAGAAAAATGTATAAAAAAAAAGAGAGTTAAGAAAACTGTATAACAGAATAACAGAAATTATTTATTATTATTTACAGAAAAGATATATCCAGTTCAAATATAGATTATTATGAAGCTAATAATAATCAAACAATGAAAGCTATATAAATATAAAATTACGTGTGTGCATACGCGTGAGTAACATTATCAAGATAAACTACAAAATATGGAATTAATTTCTTGGCAAGCAAGTAATGAGAAGCATCCTCTTCAATGCACAACACAAGGACATATTTTTCTCCATTGTCGGTTTTCTGCGCCATGTGTGATACGCACGTTTGGTCCTACATGTAAAGGATCTGGGAATTTTTACCGTGGGGGTTAAAAATAAAATATTTGTTCTCACTTCAAAACATAATATATGGGAGGCCAAAATATGAATAATTAAATATTTGTGCGTGTCTGAATCCTTTATTTTTTAAGCTAGAAGTTACTTGTAAGTATAAGTTAGGCCAAACATATTTTGAGAAAAGTTCTTATAAAGGAAAATTCTTTTTTTTATAATTAAAAAAAATGTCGAAAGCTAAAAGTTCCTGGAAGGAAATTTTTTTAAGATCTTATCTATTTTTATTGAATTATGTGTTTTTTTTAAATGAAGAGTTATAAAGATAGATATAGAGATAATTTTCTTAAAATATGTGTTTTTAAGTAACTTTTAAACTAATTCTTTTTTTGTAATTACCAAACAGCTTTTGACTTTTTTTTAGCTTTAGCTTATAAGTAACTTCTAACTTAAAAATAAGAGGATCCAAACCGATACTTAGAGTAATTTTTAAAAGAAAAAAATTTGTAGGCAAATCTTTCCCCATAATTTAATACTAATTCCATACGCTAATTATTACCCCCAGGTCTGCGCCAACAAAAATTTGAACTGCACTCTTTCTTATTGTTGTTTTGTTTTGTTCATTTCGTTAACTTTCGTTGAGGGAGAAAAAATGCATTCAGAGTTAGAGGAGTTTCAATAGATATAGGATCTGAGAATATAAAGAAGTTTTATAAATTCTGCGTGGGAGAAAATTACTTCACATTAACGGAGAGGAAAAATGGAAATTTCTTGCATTATACTTATGTCAAAATAATTTCTTCAAATTTTGGGGGGTGGCCACCCACCATAAGCCCCCGGTCCGCCCTTGCATGTAAACAGATAAATCGGGGGGAAAAAAATTAAAATAATGTATTTAAATCAAATAATTACGCATTTAATGCTATTTTTCAAATAATTACGCATCTGATGCACAATGTGACGCCATTTTTGGGCGTCACATGAGTGCTCTATATATTCCCCCACCTCCTCCATTCAATTCACACCTCTTCTCTCACTCTTCTTCATATCTCTCTTCTCCATTCTTCATATCTCTCTTCTCCACCAAAATTTCTTTATCTTTAATTTAGTATTTGGATTTTATTTCTTATTCTATTTAATAATGAGCTCAACTCGTGATTATGTTCGTGTTGTGTTATATTACAATGGTAGGAAGGTAGAAGGTCGACGAGGTGTCATCTTCGAAGATGAAAAAAGACCTACACGTATCCAACGCAACGCAACCATTGGCGAACTGGATGAAGATGATGACTCAGCCATTACCCTCAACTACATAATATAAAACAACATTTAAATCAATTACATGTAATGCCCCAGTTTATTTACAATTTAATTAAGTAACGACATAAGCAATAATACGTAGTACAGTCATTTATTTATAATTAAATAATAAATAAACATTGGACAAAAATAATATAATACTCATAGAATACTTAACCCTATGTCACTAATAACTTCATAAATATGTACTAATAATCTACCCTAACTGACTACAAAATTATGAATAAACTCCCGCATTAATAACATCATACATACAAAATTTACGAAGTCGCTATCACTATTTTTTAAATCACTAATTAATACGCTAAACCCTAATGCATAATTAAATATTAATAATAATAACTACGTAACAAAAAAAAGGGAAGTATCATTACAACATTCATAGCATTGCACAAAATTTTTAAGTGACTATCTTAATGTTCTCAGTCTCTAATATACGATCAATCCTAACATGTATTACTAACTACCACCGTAATCGTAATTTAAACGTATACATAGGAGGTATTACGACCTTACCTAAGTCGGCAAAGCTTCGCTACGAATCGTCATTAGAGAGAGGTTAGAGAGATGTGAATGAGTGAGGACTGAAAGAGATATGGGGGTATTTATATAAGCGCACATGAGATGCCCCTTTTGTACTGGGGCGTCTTCTCCTTCACGAAAGACGTCCCAGTGGGGCGTCTCAGTGCACAATAAATCTATAAATACCCTCCAAACTGCATTAAATGCGTAATTATTTAATTAAATTACAATAAATAAATTTTTTTTTGCCGATAAATCAGTACAAATACACAATGTAAAAGAACCCAAAAAACAAATAAGTTGGGCCGTGTTATATACTGTGTACAAGCAGAGTATGCATACGAGGGGAAATTTCTAAAATGCTACCGTCGTATCATTTGGTCAGTGGGACGAACCAATCTCATTGGGAGAAAGAATGTGCAGGTTATATAATAAATGGGAAAAAATAAATTTTAATCCATGTGTATTTTTTTAATGGAAGTAGCACAAACGACCGACGCACTAAAAAGCATATAAGAGGCCAAGACAATGGATATAATAATTAAAAAGAACCAAAAGTCAAATGGTAAAGATGGAAAATTAATGAAGTCACCAAAGAATGAGTACAACATTACGGCTATATTTTTAATTAAAAATGTAGACTATATAAGCAGAGGCTGAGAGCACCAAAAAAAGATTATCCAATTACTTGGGAAAGAAGTGATGCACATCTCTAAGAAAAAGTTTCAATTTTTATTTGATGAGGTGTAACAAATAGGATGGTGAGTCGTGATAGGATTTTGTACAATCTTGCTTGGCCCTTGTTGAGCCTCACCAGAAACCAATTAACTTTTTTTACTACAATATCCCTTCCCATTTGGTTAAAATCGTTGACAGGAGATGTATTGATTATTGGATATGATTCATACTTTGTATTTAGATAAGAATTTTTGTTGGTAGTGTTCTTGAGTTTGTAGAGGCCTGGTATTATTGTGGATCTCTAATTTATTGTAATTTTATTTTTTTAGTAATTTCAACTTGAGTCCATAAATAATTGTTGTTATAATTTTCTAAATCCTATTTATATTCTCTTGTAATCTGGTGACTTGTAATGAGTAACAGTAAAATTAATATAATATAGACAAGCTGTGATAGCCTATATTAAATGAACTAACATAAATTGCTGTATCAAAGCTCTCTTCCTTTTCTCTTTATTATTTTTGATTTGTGTGGTGTATAACTTAATTCTATAGCCCCATTTTTAAACTAGCCCGAATTAATTATGTTGGAGTCCCAAATTGAACGACAATTATATGAGGATTTCATTAATAAGCCTTGAAGGACCAAGAGTAGAAGGTTGAAAAGGCTGGACGAGATTAAGAGTTATATGTTAGAGGTAGAAATATGTCTTTCGAATTCATTATGATTGGTCTAATTGTGAGGAATTTCAATAATTTATATGATATTTTAGCTACAAATCTCCATACTATTGTATTAGGGGAAGGATTTATTTATAAATTATTTTTTTTTTATAAAATTTTGCAAATTATACTATGTATTTCTGGAAGTACATAGTGTAACTTAGTGTACTTCTGAGAATACATAATGTAGTTTGTAAATAATTTTTGTGTGTAAATATAACACTTTCCATTATATATATATGAATTAGGATAATTGTACACCAGTATAAGTCACACTCTCAATCTTGACTATTGATCTCATATATATTTGAAGGCTCTAATTTTTTAGTAATGTGAGTCATTGGATACAAGTGGATCAATATATATATATATATATATATATATATATATATATATATATATATATAAAAATGATGTGGCGGAGAAAAAATGCAATCTTTATGTCTTATTAGTTAGACTTAATGAAAAAGGAATAACGATAGACGGGGAGAGAGAGAAAAAAAGAATTTTAAATATTATAAATATATATAACTTTGTCCTTTTTGTGTTTATCTTTAAATCTTTACATCAATACTAAAATTATTTATAGTTTTTCTATTTTCTATTTTCTTTAAATTATTAAATTAGTAATTAATAATATTTTTTTAAGAAATTGGATTACTAATTAGAGAATTTCTTTGTAATAATATAGAATATAGAAGATGATATAGCATACAAAAAAACTGGACCAAACTATAATAAGTTAATAACACCTTTTAAATTCTAAATATATTTTGAGAATTTAAATAAATTACTTTACTAATTTATTTAATTATCATAAGATATCTTATCCAATTTTTTAATATTTAAACGAATAGAAATCCGTGTCCTAGCTAGTACTTTCGAACAACCAGCGATCATTAATATTTAATAGTACCTTTCTTGTATAAGGATCAATATTCTAACTAATAAATTTTTTTACTATTAATTTATTATCTTTCTAATCATTCGTAGGTTAATATTTTTTTTCTCTTCAATTTTTTTTAACATTCTCTCTTTGATCACATGGGTGATGTGATGGGTAGTAAGTTAGTAGTGATAATTTTTAGTAGATAGAATATTCTTTTTTGTTGTATTGGCAGCGCCTTAATAGTATCTTTATTTTATCATGTTACATGAAGTCATGCAACATTAAAAGACAAATAATAATAATAAAAAAAAATGATAAGACACTTTGTTCAATAATTTTGTTTTGTTTTATCTTATCATAACTAAATTATTTTTCCTAAAACATAACTCTTATTTATCCCTCTTTAATATCCCGTGTTTAACTTTGTCCAAAAAAATAATTTTTTTATAAAATTAAAAGAATACTATAAATAACAAATCAAACATGTAATGTAATGTAATGTAGTAGGTATTAACTTTACATTTAATTATGTACCATAAGTGTTTCTTTAAATTTTATTAAACAAATACGCAAGATTACTCAAACGCTGTGTTTTACACTTTTTTTTTTAATTTTAATTTTTCACTAGATGGGTGCAAATTTATTCCCTTGTTTTCATATCAATTGTGGAAGGTGTTGGCATAATCAGAAGTAAGAAAAATTAATGTGATCAATTTTTTTTTAAATCGACAATTACACATAAATCAAAAAATAAAAGAGAAAGAGAAAAGAGAATTTTGACACAACGATTTACCCTAGTTCACCCAATGTAGGTTACGTCTAACTTGTCTACACTATATTCACATCACCGCTATTCGTTACAAGTCACTCGGTTTACAAGAAGAATATAAACATGATTAGAAAACAGTACTAATAACAACTACTCACGGGTCTAAGTACAAACTATTAAGAAATTTTTTTTTTACAATAAATCAGATATCTATAACAGTACCTAGCCTCTACGGGCCTGGGGCGCCGCCTCCCGGACCTCACCAGCTCATCTGGGAGGGAGACCCAGTTGCCTTTCTGCTGACCCCGCCAATAAAGGCCTCATCAGAATGCGAAATATAAGCTATACCCAACATTTTTAAGTATAATAGCAAACTAGTGAAAAATTTCCTAATACTTTTCTAGTGTATTAGAAAATAATATAAATCATTATAAAGACGTTCATTCAACACATTAAGGTTTTGGGTTGTAGTGGTTCTTTATATGATATCAGAGTTCTAGTGACCACAAGGTCACGAGTTTTAGGTTGAAATGGTTCTTTATACGATATCAGAGTTTCAGTGACCACAAAGTCACGAGTTCGATCATCACCGCCCTCCACTTGTGAAATTAAATAAACATAAGGTAATTAAAACAAAAATTGGGCTTATGCAATATTCATACTTCAAGCTCAAAGGACTTTTATGTGAGAGAATATATTAGAGAATAATATAAAACATAAAAAAGATCATTATCCAACACCTTAAAATTAATTTTGTATTGAAGTGATTCTTTGTATTAAACACTTTTTATAGGAGAAAGAAGATGGGAATATATGAGAGTCATTGGGAAAAAGAAGCAAGCTATAACAGGAAGGGAAAAAAAATTCAATATCATAGAAAACTTTTCCTTCTCAAGGGAAAAATGGACACTTTATGTAATTTTTTACCGGCATTTATGTGGAGGTAGATGATCAACCAAAAATTAAACTGAGTATATCTAAACTTTAGACTAATGACTTATTCAAGATTTCGTACCGAGCATGTGCTCTTAATGATCACATTTTCAAATCAAAAGTCTATTAATTATCACAAAATTGTTGAATGATAAGTGCCATATTAAGAAAATTATGATGGGTTTATCGTATCTTCCTCCTCGTCGAAGTTAAAAAATGATGTATGCAATTTTTTTTCTAAATATTTTCCGACTTTGATACAAATATTTTCAACGCTTGCTTTGTGAGTGCCTGGGAAGCTCAAAAGAAACCATTTATTACCAGAGATAACAAATCATCAATATTATTTTACTTGCCTCTTCATATCGTGATGGTGGCTTAGCAATTTGCATTATCTCTGATTGAGCATATCCAACATATATTATGGTATGTCACTTTTTATTTATTTTCCAACTACACAATAATTTGGGTCAACAACACTCAACCATGGTGTTCAAAAATCAACACGCGCACAACAAAAAGGCTATAGCTGGAGCTGGTGGGCGTCCTGTATCGAGAATTAGTAAGTGCACTTATTCCACGCGGTGTGGACCACAAACCCCACCTTACAATTCCACAAACCAAAACCAAATAACTCCCCCATTTCCCTCTCTATTTCAGTGCATTGAAGTGAGAGATTTTCTACAGCGTGTTGTACCTTTATTATTATTATTATTGTAACTACTAACTACCCTACCATTTTCGAGTAAAACCATTTTATTAACTTGAAAATGAACAAAAAAAAAAAATAGAAAATAGGAAAAAAGAAAAGAAAAAAGTACAAGGCTGAGAGGTTCTGGGACCTCAATGTTATGTAGGTAGGGTGAGTGCATGTGAACCCTATCAATCTTAGCTGCCAACAAATATTCTTGTGTGTGCACAAGATGGTGGAGTTATCTTAATTATTTACATGGTTGTTGTGTGAAGTAATGGGTATTTAACACATCGCATTCAAGGTTTGGGGCCTATGACACCAGAGGAGGTATGATGAGTGAAACCGTTTAATATGACTGATGACTCAGTTCTTGCTATTTCATTTTCAAATATTTTGAACTCAAAAGGTCCCCCCATGAAACAAAGCTCAATAATCTGGTAGAACTTGAATACAAAACTCAAAACTAAGTGTTTTGTGATAATTGCTCTCAACAATTGTTTTCTAGAGAAGACATAATCCAAAGGATTGACTAATGAAAATTCAGACTCTGTACTCAACAATAACAACTACTAATGCAACCTCAAATTGTAGAGGTTGATGTTTTCCATTTTCTGAATTCCTCCACTTTGTCACCGCAGCAATCAAATAATAAGAGTGGAGCCAATGAAGAACGAATCAAACTGATGTATGGTATAAAAGGCCGACCCAGTTCAAATACTCACTTCGTGAGTGTCTGGGGAAGGAAATACTCTAGGCAGTCTTTCCCCTGCTTTTTGCAGAGAGGCTGATTTGAACCCGCGACCTGACACACCACGGCAAGCAAGCTTACCGCATATAATTGTGATCTTAAAATCTTGGCTTCAGTTAGTTGCAATGAAACAGGAAACTTTCGTTTAAGGCAAAGCAAATGTAAAAAACTAAACACACAAACTCTAAATTCATTCATTTATTTATTTTCATGCTTCCAAAAAACTCAAAATCCTCTTTACCTTCTGTACAAAGGCTCTCTACCAATTAATCTAGCTAACTATTCACTATTTCTAATATTATCACATACAAATGCAACTTCAATTCTGCTAGCATACATCATATACATATATATATGTATTCCCTGTATATGAGAGACAAATAAACTAGGGAAAGAAACCATATCTGATTAAACCATCTGAATAATGGATTTTGCCACCAAAAACATATGACATCAAGCTATCTATCTCTTGTTGTGTAAAGGGTTGGATCCTGTAGGAACTCTGCGCTTCTCTGACTTGAACTCTCTAGTTTTGCTACTGATTGGAGAATTGACCCATGGATGATGAAAAGCTTGTTGGCTTGAAGTTGAAGGGCCTGAGAACTTGGTCCGAATGGCGTAAATTCTTGGTGTAAGGAACAGAAGAGTAAAGAGGACGAAGAAGTGGAAGTGCTTCATATTCAAAGTTTTTTACAATGTCTCCAACAAGACCAAAATAATGGAAATGCAAAAAATTTGATCTACGCTAGTCTTTGTTATGTGTGTGTGTGTATATATATATATTTATATGGACATGGTTTGGTTCAACATCTGCATACTAAATCTGGTGATATTTATGAAACACTTGTCGTGTTTTCTGTGTATTGGGATTGTGGGACATGGCCTTATGACCGTGTGATTGTGATCAAATGGTCAATGATAGCTGGATATCAACAGTGTTAGAGTAGGGTATTACATGGGATCAGGGGACTTAGAATGACGGTGGTGGGGGTGGCAATATTCAATGAGAGATAATGACAAAAAAACTAAAGAGAGACTCATAGTAGGTGCATATATCTGTATATATGTGAAAGCTTGAAAGCTAAGAGAATGGACTTTGTTTTGCAGTGACTTTTTACCTTAATGGAAGACCAAAATACCTCTTATTCATTCAATCTGCAAGAATCAAAATAGACAACACCCAAAGCATGCTAGGGGCGTTTTGGTCATGAAAAGTCAAACATCACCGACGCATTCAATTGGTCATATTCATATAGGAACGGTAAACAATGAGAGGCATGCGGTATTGTATTAGCTACATCTATGATGTATCTAATTAATCAAATAGAATTAACATAGTAAACATGTAGAAAGGGACCATATCAGTTCTATTAGGCTTTTTTTTTTTTTTTTTTTTTTTTTTTTGGTGGTGGTTAAGTTTGGAGGGGGAGGGAAGGGAAGGGAAGTGAAGGGAAGAGAATCCAAGGAGAAAGGAGGAGAAGGAAATTAAAGGATATTTCCTTCTCTTAATTGGGAGTTAAAAAAAGGAATAGCATATGTCATTTTAAAAGATATAAACTTATATCCTTTTCGATCCTAACCGTTGATTTCCATCCACCAACGGTTATAATTTATTAGATCAAAATTATTAATTAATTAATAATAAATTTGGCCCATTAAGTTTGACCCAATAGATTATAACCGTTGATGGACGGAAATCAACGGTTAAGATCTAAAATTATATAAACTTATATCCTTTAAAAGGATAGATGTTTTTCCCTAAAAAAATGGTAAATGAGGAAATTTGAGAGTTAATAAGATATTTTTACATTTTTTTAAATTTGTATAATAATTATATTTTATAAAATAAAATAAATTTAAAATTTCTAACAAAATTATTTATATACTTTTCACAACACAAAAAGGATATACATTTTCGATAAAATTTTACGTCGCAAACGATGAAGATTTCCTCACAAAATTATTTTTTTCGTCAGAATACTTTTCGTCAAAAAGCGACGGAATTTTTCAATCGATTTTCGACGAAATTTAGTTTCCATCAAAAGTTTTGACGAAAATGATTTCCTCCATCAAATGTTTTAAACGAATTTCATTCAAAATTTTTGATGGAAATGTTTTTAATTCAAAATTTCGATGGAAATGTGTTCTGACGAAAATTTTGACCAAAATTATTTTGTCAGAAATTTTGAGGGAAATGTTTCATTTGAAACTTTCAATGAAATTTAGATTTTGTAAAGAATTTTGACAGAATATTTTTTCCAAATTTTTTTATATGGAAATATTTTCTGTCGAAATTTTTTGATAGACACGCGTTCCTTTGAAATCTTTGATGGAAATGTTTTTTATCAAAAAACTTGACGGAAATATTTCTCGTCGAAAATGTGTTTCGTTAAAAATTTCGATAGAATTTTTTTTTGCCAAAAAGTTTGACGAAACTGATTCCATCGAAAACTTTCGGCAGAATTTAAATTATGTTAAGAATTTTGATGAATTTTTTTTTCGTGAACAATCTTCGATAGAAATGTGTTTTGTTGAAAATTTTGTTGGAAATATTTTTCGTCAAAATTTTTGATGAATATGTTTTTCTTTGTGAAATATTTTGGCAAAGTTTAGATTCCGTAAAGAATTTTAACAAAAAAAATTTCCCGTCAATTCTTTTTTACAGAAATGTTTTTAGTCACAGATTTTGATGGAAATATTTTTCGTCAAAATTTTTTGCGAAAATTTTTGATGGAAAAGTTTTCTGTATAAAATTGACGTAATTGTTTTACGTTTAAACTTTTCAATGGAAATGTGTTTTGCAAAAATTTTGGACAGAAATATTTTCGTTAAAAGTTTCGATAGAATTTAGATTTTATCAATAATTTTGACTGAATTTATTTTTCGTACAAAATTTATGTTAGTGATTATGGCAAAATCTGGTTCTGTCTCTTATTTCGTCTTTAGTTTTGACGGAAATTTTTTGACGTATATGATTTTAATCAAAAATTTCATCACTATTTTTGACGAAATATTATTCGTCAATAAATTCTGTCGGTATTTTAGACTTTTCTAATAATATCACATTTAAAAATGATTCACAATTACATAGTTTTAGCATTTTAATATTCCCCCCTCAAACCCTCCAAATTGGGGGAACTTTAATTTTATGAAGAATGAGGGTTTTGGAGGGTTTAGTAAAAATCCCAAATTTCTTCCCCTCCTTTTTTTAAACTCACAAACAAGGTAAGTGCTTACTAAAAAAAAAACTCTCATTTTCCTTTCCTTCCTCTCCTAAAACCAACTCCCAGACAAATCCTTAGGAATAGCAACAGAAAGAGGTAGGTAATCCTTGGCTCATAATTTATGATATGGGAAAAGTTCAGAAATCATGTTTACTGTTTTATCATTTACGCTTTTAGGCTTGATTGGTGTGATGTATAAGGTCTCATAGCAGGGGTCTTCATCAACTGATCCAACCCGATTCAAACCGCGGTGATCGAACTGAAAAATCAATAACCAAATAAACCGTAAACCGAACAATCGAAAACCGAAAGAAAACCGCAAATTTTAATTGGGTTGGATCAGTTTTTGGATGGGTTGATGAAAACCGAGTCAATCCAAATCGATCCAATATATTAATTTCTCTCTACCTACTTGAGTCTTTCTTCAATCATAGCCCAAAAATTTCTAAACCCAAGATCCATTAACCCAAGAAAAAATCTAATCACATCTCATCAATTTTTTTCTTTGTAGAGCTTCATATCTCATTCCCAAAAAAAAAAATATATTATAGTTTACTAATGCTTTTGTATTTCAAAACATAATAATTTACAAAGCCAATATATACAAAAGATGTTATTTGCACAATAATCATGAAATAAATTTTAGGATTTTCAAAAACCCAAAAAAATTGGATTGGATCGGATTTGAAAAAAAATCCAAACTGAATGGATGATTATATGATCAAACAAAAGAGATTGGTTCAGATGATTTTTGCTTCCAAAATCGATCCAATCTAGACCGCGAATACAACTCATAGTATAAGTTTATATTATACCTTATGATTTGTTTAGTTGTCTGGTGTAATCATCGTATAATATAAGCTTATACAGCAGGATCTCTTCATACATCAAAACAGTGTATAACATAATAATGCTTAGGGGGTGAGATTAAGCCTGATAAGAGATTAATGTATTAATTAGCACAATTCTCAAAATTAATATATTATTTTAATATTAATATATTAAAATAAAAAAATTTCAATATATAAATTTTTAAAACATTGGAGATTTTTAGTTTTATAAAAACATTTTTTGGACACATTGATCAATAGATTTCTATAAAAAATAATATCTTGTGACATATTTGGACGAATTATATAAATTTTTTATTAAAAGGTATTTTTGTCAAAAATTTTTTTTTTTATTCTATCTAGTATTATACACTGCATTACTAAACACTGGATGATATTATCTTATACAATATATTATCTACACAATGTCATGCCAAATGTTGGATTGTATTAAAATTTAATCAGATCTTATACTATCAGACCTCATACTATCAGGTCTTATATTATCAAATTTTATCATATACTATATACCAAACATGTGCTTATGTTTTTTTTTTTTCCTTATCAACCATCTCTTATGATTTTTTGTGTCCAAGTCTATCTTTAACACCGTGAGTAATTGATGTAACTTGTTCATTTTACTTGTATTTTAATTGCATAAAAAGTTGCTAATTAATCTCATATAAAGATTTTAGTCACCGGCAGTAAATTTATTTGAATTAAGCTTCTTTTGGTTCCCTTACAACAACAAAAAAAAAACAATCATTACTTTAGTTCCTTAAAAAAAATTAGTCTATTGGTCCCTATGAAATTTAAATTGAACGCATTTTAGTTCTTCGAGGGATTAATGTAGGTTTTTTTTTTTTTTTGGTAAGCAATGTAGGTCTTTTTTAATTTGTGAGGGACCACAATTTCAACTAAATGAGTTTACTTTGAGTTTCTTAGGATATCGGGACTATTTTTTTTGTAAAGAACTAAAGTGGGGACAGTATTTTATGTTACGGACCTAAAATGGACTTTACTGAATTTATTTCTTTTGTTAATGTAAAAACCAAAAAATTTATTTTCAAAATAGTTCTTCTGGTTGTTTTACCTTTGACATCTGCCGCAAAAGTTAATCAATTCATGTATGTCATGAAAGTACCATAGGTAGAATTCAAGCTCAGTTTTTTCATTCAAGATTCAGATTACCATTTACCTGCTGCATCTTTACGAGAAAAAATGTATTTAATTTGGTTTCCAGTTTGATTCAGTTAATATTTTTATGTAGGTTTCTGACCTTAATTAGAACTAGCCTAAATGTTGTGAATGTTGCGGCAAAAGAGGCATGATATCTTGTCTTTATACTGAAACATCTTTTTGGCAAATTGGTTTCCATTCTTTCTTTTTTCAAAATTAGAAATAAAATTTGAATGTTGCGGTGATTTTCTTTTTCTTTTTCAGATCCGGCATTTTCTCAAATTAAAGAGAATTATGCAAACGTTTATAAAAAAAAAATAATAAAAAAAACCATGCAAACAATACTTTCGATAGGAAATGCTTTGAATCAAGGAACTGCCAGAGGTATGTTAAAACAAATGCACTTAGATGCAATGGCGGATCCATTTGGGTGCCATTATTTGCCGTTACAGACATAAAAAAAGTGGGGAATTTTTTATTTTCACATAGGATGTGTGATTCAGGCTATGTAAACAAAAAATAAAAATAGGAAAATCGAAAGGAAAAAGGTAAAAGGTGAGGAGAATCATAGAGAATTTTTCACGATCTTTTATAAAATAAAAGTGGTCAACTTTGGATCAAATATACATGTGAATTTTGATCTATTAATCCCTACAATTATACTATATTTTACAAATATCTTTTTGTGGTGTTATTTATTTTTAATTATCGTTATCAATTATTTCCTTAAAACTTTGATTGATTCACCAAAGCTTTACTTTTGAAGTGGAAGCAAAATTGGATCATGATCTTTTAAAAAAAAAATTCGGGGGCGGCACCCCCGAACCCCGCCTTAAGTGTGTAGACATAATTTTTTATTTTTTTTTTTGAATCCGCCACTGCTTAGATGCAGGATGAATCATGCAAGTTTGAATAGCAAAGAAAAGAACCATCAATTTTAGAGCATATTTGTGATTTATAGCCTTCATGCCTGGTGCACCTTCATTAGACTCCTTTGTTTTTTTTTGATACTGTGATCTTGCATGTGTAAGTATAATTTATACCAATGTTGTTAAGATCGGAACAATATTGAAAAATTGTAAAACGTAAAATCGTAAAAAAATCGTAAAAAATCATAAAAACGTAAAAGTGTTTATTTTTTTATTTTTGGAATACAACGTAAAAGTGTTTAGAATATCAGTAAAATTATTTTGATGAAAAAAATCGTAAAAACATAAAATCGTAGTTATAAATTGAGATTTTAACGACAATGATCTATACACATTATTATTTTATTTTGCTTTCGCCGGTTACTTATTATTATTATTTTTTTTTTCACCTTGTTGATAGTAGACCGATAAAATAAGGGTATAATTAATAAGTTAGTTCAAATACTAACGGTGTTAAAACTGAATTTGGATGAAAAAAATCATAAATAAGTAATTGATAAAAAAAAGCACTGGTGTATAAACAATAAAAAAGTAAACCGCAATGAGGCTTATGAACTTTTCCAGTATAACTTTTATGGGTAGACAGAGGGAATTAATCCTTTCATATTAAAACTTCACATAATGTGTCTATCTCCTTCATATGATAATTAGAACTCACCTATTTAATGCATGCATGTGAAGCGAGAGATAAACAAAATATGCCACGTGAACAGATCATATAAAATAGTATCCACCCCCAATACTTATGAGTATCCGTAGATAGATTTTATGAATTTAAAATAGAAAAATTATAAAATAAATAAATAAAATATGGTGTGTCTAAGCCAAGACGTGGAATTTTAGGATTGGTCGGTTTTCATGGATTATATAGTTCCTCAAAATAATGCAGACTTCTGTAAGATTTATTAAGCCATCACTCCGATAGAAGCCTTTTTTTTTTATATATATTAATGATCCAAGTTATAATAGATTATGGGTCTCGTAATGTGAATAGACATGTTTTAAATCATTGTGTCATGTGCATATCACACATGAAATTAGTATAATATATCTAGACAAAAAGAAGAAGAAGAGCATATTAGTAAAGACGAGGGCACCAATTAATACTCAATGGCAAATCTAGTGGATGATGTATTTTCTTGCACGGGTGGGAATTGGAAAGGCCAAAAGGCTTCATCCTTAAAGCGTCTTTATTTAGCTTTTAGCTTTTTGGTATGATAATAGATAAACCATTTATAATGTGAAATACTTTTTATGCATTCTGACATTGCTGTTTTACACTCAAAGCTGCAACCATGAACAATTCCTCAAAAGGGTTATATATGCCTTATAGTTGAAGACTTGAAGCAGTTGGGTGAGCGTTAATTCAAGTTTAAATGTTCGATCTAAGATAAGTCAATAGTCAAGATTTCAAAAAGGAAAAATCGTGTGATGATAGACAATTAGTAGCTTAGAAAAATGATGGATTTGAAGAATAAAGATGAAAGTTCCTTGGCGGAAAGTTATTTTTATTATCTAACAGTAAACAACAAAATGGTAATCCTTCTTTATTACGTTTAATGATTTATCACAGTAGCTCCAATATGAAGTGCAAAAGAAACACAAAGTCATACATTGTTTCATAAAGTTCAGAGAGAAATAATAAGAGGTCAATTGAGGCACTTTTTAAGCTTGTACGGTACAAGCCTATCACTTTTTATCCAACAAAAGTAAGAATTTTGAGAATGTGTTGCCACCTAAATTCCGCGGTCCGCCCACAAAGGCATTTTACCTTTCAAAGATGTGTTCATGGGAGCATATGCATTTTTAACCTAGGGGCAGACATTGTTTACACACTCGGCCGGCTAACGACCCGGCCGAGGTCAGGGGTCACAATGTTAACCTGTTTTTATATATTAAAAAATTATAAATATATATATCTTATATGAAAATATTAAACAACAAATCACTAATCATCAAAGATTCAAAATAAATTTAACATAATTCACCAATTACAACACAAGTCAATATTACACAACCTAATTAAAGTATCAAGATATTAATGTATAAAACTTATATTCTAATAGGGTCACTATGCTGACCCAGTTCTTCTTCTTTTGAGAAGGTCTCTGACAAAGGAAAATTTAAAGGAAGTAAGAATAAGTTTTTGTTTTCCATCGATGACCGTAAGGATTTCATTTGAATGGGTAAAATTTTTATCTTTTCCAGAAGATTCACGGCAATGAGGTGAAGACTGAAGACGTCTAGGTCACTGGGAGAAAAGAGAACGATTAGATTTAAGTTTACAAGCATTTTTTATTTTTATCTTTTAATAAAACGATGTTGTGCAGTGGAATTTAAAAAATAAGAACATGTAGTGACCCCTTTGATCTTTCTGATCCGGGAGTCATTGAAACTCGGCTGGGTTTTGAGGATCGGAGGGGTCGATGTACATGTAGGGTCCAACTTGTGATCCCAACCCTCAGAGGGAAGGGGTCAGGGTTGATTCGAATCAACCCAAAAGACGAGGTGGGGTTTTAAAACACCGCTGTATAGTACTATCAATTGTATTATTCTATAGTGTAATGAATGTGAGTTTTACCAATAAAAATAGTGCACTGTGAGTAATGCAAACTTGGTAAGAGGCTAAGTAGAACGGAAAAGTAGGAGAAAAAAATGAGGTTAGTTTCCAACTGGAATGACCCCACACAAATAATCCATCTTGACTCTCTCCGAATTCCCAGTTCTTCAACATTTCCCCCCCTATAAAATAACATCTATTCTTGTGTAAGTGATATTTATGACTATTATCTAGCAACTAATGAGTGGTTTCATGTGCGTTCAAAGTATTACTTTCATAATTGTCCCATAGAGACGATTCCAATCTAACTTAAGATCTTAATAATAGCCATCAAATGTTTTGTTGACTATTATGGTTTATAATTAAACTTATGTCTGCCCTTGGGCTTCACCGTCAAAATCAAGTAAATTTTGTAATTATACATATATGGAAGAGATTGTTAATCAATCTCTCTAGTCAATTATTGAAGATTTCTGATTTGTAAGTCTAAACCTATCCTTTTCCCCCGGTAAATAGTCTAAACCTATCTTAATTTATAGTTAATAATTACGTCAAATATCATTAGTTAATTATTTTAAAGGTAAGAAAGTGTTTTTCATATATATTGTAATCCATATTTCAACCTTCAGATACTGATTGAATAGGTTTTGTTGCATATATAGGTCAGTTTTAGTATAAAATTGGCTCTCACAGCTACTATTAATTAGTCACATCTAAATGGTTGCCCAATAACATTGTGGGCCAAATATGGACTATAGAATTAGGAATATAAACGAGTTAGACGGCCTATTAGGAATCTATGGTCCGGCACACGTTAGATTAAATCGAATCTAACTTAGTATATTTAATAAAATAGAACAAGTTCGGATCTTAAAAAAAACATTTAAAAAATAGATTGTATGCATACTTTTACAAGGTTTGACTTATTAGTCTCCAAGTCAACCTAAATCATATTATTTATTTTAATTAAAATAAATAAACTGTTATTTATATAATTTCATTACTAACAATTATCATTTTATATTGTTTTCTAATTCTTGATAGGCTTAAATAGGCTAATAAATATAGACAAGGCCTCTTGATGGGAAATATCTATTGTGCAGCGGTTGTATAATAGACTCCGTGCGGCGAGCCAATGAAATGGAGCCATAAACTGTGTTATCAGTACGGAGAAAAGAAAAAAATAATTTTTAATTCACTTGTCATTTTTTCACTCGCAGATGTAATTACAATTGCCGTGAAGATGATCTCCTTTTGATGATTAAATACAGGCCAGAGTAGACGTATAATTTAGCATACACTAAGTTAGTAGTTCATTCCAGACTTACATATACATATTCTGCCGTTTTAGGCATACAAAACTAGACATCTTTGGCTTTCGTATAATAGCTACTCCTTTTACTGAATTTATGTTTCACATTCAAAATTCCTTTCCCTTCGTCATGGTTACATTTTCCAATTAAGCAAAGGGCTTTCTCTTTTGTGGTTGAACCATTTACTATATTTCCATTCTCAGACTTATTCACCACATTCGAGTTAGGCTTTCTTTGAGAGTTGATTGTAGGAGGGGAAGGAAAGGAAATGAAGGGTTTTAATAACCCTTTTTTTTGTTTGTGAGTATAAAAAATGAGGGAAAATAGTTGAGGATTTTTACTAAATCCTCCAAAACCCTCCTTCTTTTTAAAATTAAAGTTCCCCCAATTTGGAGAATTTGAGGGGGAAATATTAAAAAGTACTTATCTACCCTTAGCATTAAAATGTGAAAACTACATAAATGTGAACATTTTAAATGTGACATTATTAAAATAGTCTCAAATACCGACAGAATTTATCGACAAAAAATATCTCGTCAAAAATAGTGATGAAATTTTTGATGAAAATCATATACATTAAAAAATTTCTGTCAAAACTAAAGACGAAATTAGAAACGGAACCAAATTTTTCCATAATCATTAACATAAATTTTTTACGGAAAAAAATCAGTCAAAATTATTGATAAAATCTAAATTGTGTCGAAACTTTCAACGAAAATATTTCAGTACAAAATTTTGACAAAACACATTCCCATCAGAGAGTTTCGACATATAACAATTACGTCAAAATTTTTTACGGAAAATATTTCTATCAAAATTTTCCGCAAATATTTTGATGAAAAACATTTCCTTCAAAATTTGTGACTAAAAACATTTATGTAAAGAATTTTGATGAAATTTTTTTTTGTCAAAATTGTTCACGGAATCTAAAATTCGAAAAAACATTTCCCTCAAAATATTTCATAAAAAAACATATTCATTGAAATTTTTCATGAAAAATATTTCTATCATAATTTTCACCGAAACACATTTCCCTCGAAAAATTCTGACGAAAAAAAATTTAATCAAAATTCTTTTCAAAATTTAAATTTAGTCCAAATTTTACGACAGAAACATTTTCGTTAAATTTTTTGACAAAAAAAAAATCATCTAAATTTTTAACGAAACACATTTCCATCGAAAACTTTCGATAGAAAATATTTTCGTCAAGTTTCTTGATAAAAAACATTTCCATCAAAATTTTCAACGGAAAACATTTCTGTTCAAAATTTTCGACAGAAAATATTTCCGTAAAAATTTTTGACGAAAAATATTTCAATAAAAAATTTCGACGGAAAAAATATTTTGTCAAATTTGTGAACGTAAAAATCTAAATTTCGTCGAAAGTTTCGAATGAAACATTTCCCTCAAAATTTTTGACAAAAAAATTTTCGTTGAAATTTTTGTTAGAACACATTTCCATCAAAATTTGAACGGAAAACATTCCGTCAAATTTTTTGACGAAATTCTTTTTCATTTAAAACTTTTGATGGAGGAAATTATTTCATCAAAACTTTTGACAAAAACTAAATTTTGTTGAGAATTTCTATAGAAAATTTATTTTTGTAAAATTTTTCATAGGTGAAAATTTTTTATCGCTTTTAGACGAAATGTATTTCGATGAAAGAATAATTTTATTATGAAGTTTTCATCGGTTACAACGTAAAAATTTCGTCAAGAATATAATCTTTTTTAGTATTGTGAAAAGTACAGAAATAACTTTGTTAGAAATTTTAAATTTAATTTAATTTATAAAATATAATAATTATATTAATTTTTAAAATGATGTAAACTGGTAAAAATATCTCATTAACCCTTTATTTTCTTCCTTACCTTTTTTTTAACTCCTAAACAAGGAAAATGAATACCCTCCAATTTCCTCCCCTTCCTTCCCTTCCCCTCCAAACTCCCAAACGAAGCCTTAGAGAGTACTACTCTAGACATCATTTTCCTTCCTGGAAGAAATCTCACCTTTTGATATGGAACACCGTGGTGAATTTGCTATAGAGAATTGTTACCACACTCAACTAATATTTTTGCCCCCCCCCCCCCCCCACCCCCCCACACACCTAATTTCTTGGCTCTGCCATTGACAATGGACTATTGGCCTCTGAAGCACGGACACGACATTTTATTTGAAAAATGTGTGTCGAACACGTGTCGGACACCGAGACGCTCTGACACGCGGTTAATATTTTCGGATACGTTGACTATTTTGACACGCGACTTTGATCGTATCCGACACGGTCAAAGGATAAAAATGAACAAATTTTGAAATTTTATAAAATTAAAATAATTCTAAAATAAAATAAAAAAAATTGTAAGAAGAGGAAGAATGAAGAAGAACGAGAACCACGATGAATGTGGGGACTCGGGACCAACTCGTTAACCATGAAGAAATGCCCTTCGGATCGATCTGGTGATTCGTCCATGCCAGGATCTCATGTTCCATCGTTGTCTTCGCCGGAATCATGTTTGGTGTGGGTTGGGTTGTAAAGAGGGGATAATGAAAAGGGAGGGAAAAAAAAGAAGGGTACTTTGAAGGTGAAGAAGAACGAGAAGCAAAATGATGGTCTCAGAGATGAATCTTTGATGAAGATGCTCAGACTACTGTTGATGATAAAAATATGAGTTATGTGGTGTCTCCTCCTTAACCACTTATTTTTTAACCCTGGTTATAATTCATGGTTAAGTTCTTGACCCCACTTGAGGTTAGATGAGACTAATGAATGTCTTTTTTCCACTCACCGCTGTACGTGTTCTGCTGCAAAGATTAGACTTTATTTAAAGTGAAGAAAGACTTATAGACTTATAAAAATTAATTATATAATTTTAAATAGAATACACATAATAATTTATACTACAAGACATTTATTATCACAATTCATCTCTACTCTTATAAAAATAATACCAATTTCTTGCGATCCGTTCTGTTGTATGTATTAAATATAAATTATATTTTATATATTAAAAATATTATTTAATATCAAAACGTGTCCCAATATGTCGAAATATGACATTTTTTAGAATTAACGTGTCCGCGTGTCGTATCGTGTCCCGTACATGATAGCTATTGGCTCCTCAAAAGAGCCCTCTCCTATTACTCTACCCTCCAATAATATTCGCTGCAAATGTTTTTCCCGCTTTGCACTGTTCTCTCTCTTTCTTTCAAACTTTTCTCTCTCTCTCTCTCGCTATCCAGACAATATTCGTTGCACCCCGTAGCAACAAATTTGGGAGAGACCAACACATCACGCATGTTTTGCTTTTATTTAGAGCATACTGATATTTGCACCATTAAATTTGTTATTATTAATAGGGAATTAGGTGGCTACTAGAAATGTGCTATGTCTGCATTTCGGGAATTTGACCACTATATTCGCTATGTATTATAGCGAATTTGCACGCGTGACATTTTGGAAAGTTTTATTATTTATGTGACATTTGGGCAATCTTTTTTTTGTAAAAAAAAAAAAAAGGTGGCGAATGGGTTACTGTTCCCTCTAACAGGTTATAAGTGTGGGATATTAATATTGAGTCTAACCTGCTAAGCCTATATGTAATTTGAGGTAGTATCCTTTGACACCAGTGTCAAAATTAAAATTTGACATCTCATATGAAATCTATTAGATAAAAAAAGATCAATGACTCTAATTTGTAAGCATGTGACACAATTGATCTTTTTTTATCTAACGACTCTCAGATGAAGTGTCAAATTTCAAATTTGACACCGGTGTCAAAGGATCCTTGATATTTATTTCATCCTTGTAAAAAGTTTTGGACTACCATTGTTCCTGCTTAATAGTTAGGTACTTGCTCATACAAAATCAATTACGCTCTTTTTTATATTGTTTGGCTTGCAGCTAGATGCATAAGATCTGTTTCTTTTCTTTGAAATATAGATAGATGCATAAGCTCCTTTACATGGGTAATCTTAATGTCTTAATAGTTCACGATTTATAAAGATAACAACAATGTACCTAAAATAATAACTGCAATAACAACATTGCATAACACATGCATGTATGACCATCTTAATTAATTCCAGGCGTAATTAGGCCAAGAACTTTAAACTCAGCTTCAAGGATGCAACTATCGTTCACCAAGAAACCATTATTTGGCTCTTTAAATTTTGTCAAGGCCACAAGCTGTCTGGCCCCCCATGCTGGACTCGAATTGGAGAACTTTTGACAGGCTACAACAGAAATAAGTCCAAGTTAAAATCAATAGTTTAGGATAACATTCAACAAAGCCATAACTGAAGAGCAAGGTCAAGAAAAAGAAAAAATAACATTTTTGTTTTGGGATAATTCTATTTTAACAAGAGTGAAGAATAATGTGTATCGTTGGAATATTTGAGCTTGTAAAAGCAAACATGGCCTCACATTTTCGTTGAACATGTTGTCCACTGATTTGGTCTTTTGCGCGCACAGTGTAATCCACAAGTAGTTTAGTGTCGGGGGGGAGAGTGGAGACTTCCACAGCTAAAAATAATGAGATACTATTGCCCTTGCCCTCAACGTGTCCATTAGGACATAAATTAAGCTTCCTGAAAAATAAGAAGGCAAATTAGCCAAAAAAAAAAAAACAATATGCATTAAGAACATATATACCAACAAAGAATAATTATTAAATTAATCGATACACAGAGATATCAAATTGTTACTCAAAACATTTTGTGCATTTATAATTTATTTGATGCTCAGAGAATAATATAAACTATTAAAAAGACTATCTATCAATATTTTAATGTTTTGGGTTAATTAGATTGGTTCTTTAAATAGTATCAGACGTTCAATGATCACAAGTTTACGAGTTCAACCTTCATTGCTCCACTTTCTAATAAAATTAAATAAGCATAATGTAAATTAAAAATTGGGCATGTGTAATATCCACGCTTAAAGTCCAAAGGGTCTTGAGATATGGGTGTTGTAAAGGATAATATAAACCATTAAATTAAAATTTAAATAAACAGCAATTCATTCTAATTTCAATGTATTAATTCGAACGTTCTTTAGGAAAGCTAGAAGCATATAAGTTTGTCTGTATTTATATAGATATACCATTTGTAGTCTCCACCGACAAACGATACAGACTCGTACTCTTCTAAATTAGCGATTGAAAAGTTGTTAAATTTCCAACTAAATGAATGAGTGACAGGTCCAAGTATCATTGATAAGCAATCGCCTTTATTCATGGTCTTGACAACGAAAACCTCAACTCCAAACACACAGGTATCGTCAATCAGATATCCATTTGAAGGGTCTTTAAATGTGTCAAGCTCAATGAATTTTGGGATACCCCGCTCAGTTTTCAGGACATGGAAACGCCTTACAATTGCATCTGCATGCATTTCAATTTTCAAATATGTAATATATATGATAAGATATTAAAAATTTAATCATACATTTCCGATATTTTTGAAAGTGACATAGAAACCAAGTTTCACTTGTTCGGTCATAACAAGTGAAAATGGATTAATGAATAAGAAGAAAAGAAAAGAATGGAAATGCAATGACAAAGAAATTGATCAACCTTATAGTTAGTTAGCTACAAATGTAAAATGATGATAAGTAGTGAACTCCAATTCTACCTTGAGTGGCAACATACTCATCGTTGAGAAAATTATAAACAGAAAAATTTACAATGGCGTTGACCTCCCAATCAATAGGCGAACAACATGTATTCATAAGCACCAAATAAATAGAAACA
Organism: Gastrolobium villosum; assembly: GCA_032173675.1. Taxonomy (NCBI): domain Eukaryota; kingdom Viridiplantae; phylum Streptophyta; class Magnoliopsida; order Fabales; family Fabaceae; genus Gastrolobium; species Gastrolobium villosum. Next base: position 47,545 of record JAVKPL010013842.1, on the reverse strand, counting down.
TGATCGTGCCCATCTTCTTTTAAGTTCCCAGTTGGGTATATGGACAGGCTCCTGCATTCACATGTCACATCCATTGAGCATCACATTGAATATATACATAAGATGAAAAAGGGTATATATAATAATATGAGATAGAATATATTTACAAACTTTTTTGTTTACAAACTACACTAAGTGTGACCGGTCATACTTTAATCATGCAGTCGGTCATACTTAGTGTAATTTACAAAAAAGTTTGTAAACGGATCGTATCCCTAATAATATATATTATCATTATTGTGAACTAGTTCTGAAGGTAAGATAGGTTCAACTCGTATATAAGCATAAGGGGAGGGTTCATTTGAAGGGGGAAAAAAGCATGCATACCATTTGTGACCCCCTGCTTCAAACTCTTCGGAGACACATTTTTCTACTAAGGACTCGGAAAGCAATGAGAAGGACTTGATTTTGAATGAGTAATGACTTGGTGGAGCTTTTCTTCCTAAATTAATAAACAGACCAGCAAATTTGCTGAGTTGTCATTATTTAATTATATTTAATTGGAGAAACAGATAAAACAATGATTGAAGAGAAGCAACACCTTTCATTGGTCTGACACACAATATTGGATTTTCAGTTTTCATCTCCACGATTGATGCATGCAATTCTAGTATTGTGGTGAGGACCGGGGAGCTGTAATTTATATTTAGGAATTTCTCAAATATTCTAACTTTAGCGTGCAAGTTATGTAATTGGTGATACTATCGGCATTGCTTGCGAGTTTTGTAATTAGTGATACTACCAGCATTGCTTGCGAGTTATGTAAGTAATCTCCCTAATGTTAATTGTAGAATAAATACCTTTTCAAACACTAGTTGAGTTCATATATAAAACCTCTGTTTACATATACATATTCTGCAATTTTTGTCTTGTGACTATCCTAAGCACTACAAAACTGAACATTTGAAGAATCGATTACATTTATCAAAATCTTAGCACACACTATGGATTTGTTTTGTAAATCCATTTGAAGAATCGATTATATTTATCAAAATCTTAGTTAATTTCCAGCGAACGGATGCCTAAAACTAAACATTTACAAAAAAAAATTCTTATAAATTTACAAATTACACTACGTCTGACTAGTTATACTTCAATTAAGAGTGTCTGACTAGTCATACTTCAATTAGGAGTGTCTGACCAGTCAGATTTAGTGTAGTTTGTAAGTTTGTAAGAAAAAAGTTTCTCAATATAACCTTCCCCTAAAATTCATGTTTGAATGTTATTTAACTCAATTTACCTTAATCTGATTTGACTTGCTATCCGTCTCGGGGGTGTTTTTTTTTTTAGCTTGTCTAATTTTTAAAAGAAAAAGCTTAGACAAATATATTTTTATAAAACTATTATTATAAAAAGATTTTATTTTTATAATGAATCAAAAACTAAAAGATTATAGTCATATATAGGAGGAACTTTTTAAAAATATATGCTAATTTTTGCAGGGTCTTTCATTTATTTTTCTGTTAGACTTTTATTCTAAATTTGTATTTAGAAAATTTACCCTCTACCCTAATGATAAATCATTCGATCTCCTCGTTCTCACCTCCAACACACTGAGAACATCACCATGAGTGTTTGTCCCAAATGGAGATTTTGCACGAAATGTACTTATTGGTTCATCTCTTTTCTTTTGCACAAGGTAAGATTTTATTTTTAATTTTTTGTCTTTTTTCTTTTCATCTTAGCATGTATTTTAGGTTAGAATTTGTATTAAACAAAAAAATTATGATTGGAGAGTTAAAAAATTCATATGCGCCAAAGAATAAGCTTCTCCACCATTTATTTCATTTTTTCTTCTTCCAAGTTTTGGTGATGAATAGTGAAAAAGAAAGAAAATTAGATGCTTGAATAGATTTATAGAAAGAAAAAAACAATAAATTAAGAAATACGGTAGGTTTAAGCACTCCAAATTGTGGTAAGGTTACTCTACATTTTGTACTAATGCTAGAAAAGTATTAGTAGCATAAGAGTGTTGTTAGAGACTTAGAGCTGAGGTAGAGATAATTGTTAGAGAAAAGAATGAGTGTAATATAATGTAAAGATAGAAAGGGTATATGTGAGCTTACCAAAAAAAAGAAAAAAAAAGGTATATGTGTATTGTTGCGATTTCGACAAGTATACCGATCGTTTCAACTAATAAAGTGATGAGAAAGTATCGTTCCTATGAGGATTAATGCATCAATTATTATTGGGAAAAGTATCTCTCCAGTGACCGGAGATAAAGTTATCTCCAGTGAACTCAAAACGACGTCATTTTGTGGTTATAATATTAAAAGTTATAATGATAAAGACTAATATAACCCTGCAATATATTAGAATAACAAAAACAACTTGGTTTCCGTCTTAAAACGACGTCGTTTTGGGCTTACCGGAGATAACTTTATCTCCAGTGACTTTAGAGATCCTTTACCCATTATTATTATAACTAGTCCCCTTAATTTGGGCAAATTCAGTTTAATTGAGATAGTAATTTTGAATTCAATTTAAAAATAGTAATAAGCAAAAGCATTCAAGGATAATCAAGAAAGTAAGAAGAAGTATGAATAATTAATATAAAGAGACTATAGCCAGGATGCACTTCACCTCCGATCGTCCTTAATAATTCTTAATTAATTTTTATAATCAATTAATTCATTAGCTCAGACAATTCATCTTTCCCACATTTAAGTAGTTGAACCCTAATGTCTTAGCGTATTCAACCCTTTAATCCAATTAGAACCCTAATGTCCTAATGATCCCTCTTGAATCAAGCATTAAGTGGATGGATTTAAAAGTCTGCAATCTATGTAAGCCTATATCTAGATCATGCACATATTATTATTCTACCATTGTCAGAATTAAAACCTCAATATTCTTATTATGAGCGCTAACCCTCAAAACCTTATAATAGAGTGATCAATTCTACTAGAGCTAAGGAAAAATTCATTCAGGTAAAATAAAACTAATTGTATTAAAACAACTTTGAAAATATAAATGATTCACATTGTATCCGTGATCCCAACTACAAAGAAAAATTAGCCAGACATATCTGACTTAAACAAATTAAAATAAAAAGAATTGATGAATTAAATGAAAAGAAGAAGAAGAATAAGAAGAAGAAGGAGAAGAAGAAGAAGGAGTCTTTAGTCTTCAAATTCCCTGAATGTTGATCTTCAGCATAAATCTCCCAGAGCTCTTGTAAGAACCCGCACCGTTAATTAAGGATATTAATTAATTAAATGTGAGAATTAGGAAATAATTCCATAATTGACCCTAATAATTATTATGAGGCTTTAATAATTATAGTAAGTGAGTAATAATATTGAAAGTCGCTTTTCGGACGAAAAGTGCCGATACTAGTTCTGTTACCCGGTATAAATGGGTACCGGTGAAGTATCCCGAAAAATTATAATAAGTGCATGAATATCACTAGAATAATATGTAGAACATGTAAAACAAGTTTCAAGTTAAGATAATGTGAACTGGTGCCAGAACTAATACTGGCTATGGAAAAGCACGTACCGGAAAAGTGCTCCGAAAAATAAAATAAAAATATGATAAATCTTGTTAAATTGAGTAGATTCAGGTTCTAAAGTTTGGGATTAAAATGCTAAGCTTATCAATTAGCGCTAATACTGTGTGTTTAATGACTTAAACCACTATATATAACTTTTGGCACATAACCCTAGGCATGCTCAGTTTCTCTACGTGAGATTTTCTGAAGTTTGAACAGCCACCCTGCCACCTTCATCCTCCCTTCACCTTTGGAGCCAAGAGGCCTCATTTCTTCTTGGTTCTTCCTCTAAAACTCTTTGTGTGAGTGTGCATTGGCTGGAGAGAGTGCGAGGTACTCCTTTTTCTGAGTTTGAGGTGCTGTGTTTGGGGTGCTAACTTGTTAGTTGTTGTGGTGAGAGCTATCTCCTTGAGTGTGGGAGCTTCAAGTTGTCATCTTTGTGAAGAAAGGACCAACCTTGATACCCTTTTTTGCTCACCTTGGTGTCTGCATCTTTAGAGCTAGTGGGAGAGCTCCAAGAGCACCTCCTTGTTATGTTTTAACCTTGGGGTACGATCATCACCATTGTTCTTTATTTTCTTTATTTAAAATGGATCCTTGATGCATGTAATGATCTAAAGTTAATCACTTCGGGTTGGGTAATGCTAACACACTTAGAAATGTATGTTTAAGCCTCGGTAATCGGTAAAAGTTGGACCTTTGGTTTGATATTTCGCGAAATGCAGAATCTGAGTTCTCTCGCGAAATATCCTAATATTGATATTCTGATATGGGTATTTGGATATTGATATCTGGATATGGGGCTCTGAGATATCCGCATATGGATATCCGGATATGCATATCCGGATATGGCCCCGACATATATCCGGATATGGCCCCGACATATATCCGGATATTCTGGGTTTTCGATGAACAGTAAGGTACTGTTCATACAGAGGGCTTGTATGGGTTTGTGGACCCTAGTTTGATGAAGTTGGACTTCTGTAATAACTTAACTAAGTCAGAACCTCTGTGTTTAAGGGCTTGTGACTTTGCGAGAAGCCTAAAGACATGAAACGTAAGAGAAAGGCGTTGTCTTTATGAGTATGATTGTAGAGTTTGAATATTGATATATTGCTGGTCAAAAACAGATTGTGATTCTATTGTGTGTTGAACTTGAGCTAGTATAGACTCTTGGCATTGGATAATTAGCTTGCAAGGTAAGCTTTCGTGTCCTCGGTTTTGCCATTGTTGGTTCCACCATGTCCCATGGGGTGATGGTTTATATGCATGATGTGGTTTTCATGTATTATTTTGATAAATGTTGTTGAGCTGTTATATTCATGTGCCTTTATGATATGCATGTGGTGTTCCACCTATACGGTAAGCCTGAGTATGTGGTACATACAAGATGGTGAGGCTATGGGTGAGGTGCAAGCAATGTTCCTTGTACCAACTGTAGGTAATAGACGTATTCCTGCATTTCTCTGGCCAGTAGAATAGTGATAACACACATGGCATGAATATCTGTTGCACTGCATAGCCTTGGAACTTATACTGTCAAATGCTTTTGAACTTATATTGCACATGTAAGTGAGCTTGGGGTGGAAGATCCTTGAGGACCCCTTGTCTTACTGAGATTTCTTGTTTAGAGATCTCACCCCACGTTTGGGGACGCTTATTTCAGGTAACCCAAGGGTTGAGACCTCGGGTGGCAGGAGGCCAAAGCTTAGTTGATACATGTTTATGCTGCTTATGCTGATATACTGTTATGATTGGATGCTGGATCCTGTTTACTGCTTTATGATTTTAGCTTCATTATTATGTTGTTGCTGTTGAGACTTGATGGGTTTTGTTGCCTTATTTGGTGAACATGGGGATTGTTCATGCCGCATTGACTTGACTTCATGTTTTTAGTTTCGAGTTGTAATAATGTATTAGGATGATTGTCCGGGCTATGTGTTGTAGTCCCGCGACTTAGATACTCACTTTATATTTATATATTGAGGTATTTCAGTTAGCTGTCTTTGCAATTTACATACAGACGATGTTTTTATGAAAATGATTAAGTAATCAACTCGGCTAAGTATAATGAATTCATAAATGAATTAAAGAAAAAGATATTCCGCATTTTAATTAAGTGTGGCTTAATAGGATAGCTCTCTTGCTGTTACACGGGGTGTTACAACTCTCTTGCTGTTGTGTTTTCTCCAATTTCCCTGCCAAAAGATCCCCCTCCAAAGGGTTTTTACCTCCTTATTTATAGAGAAGAATCCATGTCTTTCTCAATTACTTGATTCAAAATCCTTATTTGATTAAAAAAATCCAATCAACGGTGTCTGGCATGTGGAATTCCTCTTTTTTTCATTCTTCGCGGCACAATTCGCGCCAATTTAGCGCGATCCGCGTGGATGTGCAACTACAATATAACAACTCGTTTAATAGTTATACATTTTTCTTTCTGTTTTCTTATCATCAAATTAATGAGTGATTATGATCAAATAACATGATCACATAACCACTTTTTCACATAAGAAGATCCATTCCCTTTTTTGCAAGGAGTACTTTTTTCTTCTTGTCTCTTTTGTTAAACCATTTAACCTTTTATAGAGGCATTTGAAGCACGAAATAGATAAAAGCCCATAAATGTTAATTGATATGGTCTAATATTTTTGAATTTGGTAAATGTTCTAAAATTTCCATGTGGTATTCCTTTAGGGGGCGTTTGGTAGGTGTACTTTTTTTGAAGTCCTGGAAAAGCTCACTTGGTATTCTACTATTTCTATGTTTGGTAAAGGTAAATGTAAAAATGTGTCCATGATTCCAGTTTGCCGAGCTTTTTGATTGTAGTGTAAAATAAAAGTCAAAATACCATCAACAAATACCACAAAAAAGGTGGTATTTTCGGAACTTGGTTTCATGGAAAAACTTAACACTTTTTTTGGACCTTTGTACCCTTTGTTGCATCGTGACATGTGTTGCTGAGTACTTGAATCGAGTTGCAAAAATCTCTGATAGCCTCTCCTCCTTCCAGTGAAAGCAACGTGAGTGACATCATTTGCTCCACCAAATGGCCAGGGACCACCACAAGCCGGTGGCGGAGCAGCATCGCGGCGGCGATGGACTTCATGTGTAGGTATACCAAATCCTTCCCCAAACATATACTTGGACCAGCATTGAAAGCATCAAACTTGAAAGAATCATGCATTATGAATTGAACACATACAACTTTGATGGACAACGACTTTGATCCGATACAGAGAGCTAGGAGAGAGGGAAATGAAGGATGTTGTAGACGCTGAAAAAACAAAAATGTTATGAACGAGAAGGGTTAGTTTCGTAAATTGAACACATATTCCCGTTAATTTTCTACCTCAACCAAACACAAATTCAGTAAATTTAATCCAATAATCCCAGAAAAATTTTGGTCTACCAAACAACTTTTTAGTAATATTCCCAGAAAAAACAATTCCCAATTATATTCTCGGAAATCATGATTCCAGGAAAAAAAATTCTCTTCTACTAAACGCCCCCTAAAATCATTTATATTCCTTTGTTTTTTTTAATCAATTGACGTGGTTTTTTTTCATCCACACTTCTGTGTAATACTATCAAAAAATTAACTAATTATACATATTCTACCATCTGAACAAGAAAATAAAGTGATAAAGAAAAAGGAAAATTTAACCAAATATTATGAAAACTTATATCACTTAATAAAAGATTACAAGAAAAAATAGTAAAAAAAATCAAATGTGTTATATGTCTAAATAAAAAATAGAACAAAAAGTAAGATCAAATATATTAAAAATCACAACAGTGACAAAAAATATTAAAATTTCAAAAAATAAAAAACAGTATAAAAAATAAATAAAAATGTTATACTTAGTATCATTTTTTTTATTTTTCATTTGTAATAGAGAAGGGACAAACAAAACTAAGAAACTATAGCTGAAGAAAACCTATTAGATATATACTATTGCAATGAAACAAGAAACTTTCTTTAAGGCAAAACAAATGTAAAAAACTAAACACACAAACACTAATTTATTTATTTATTTCCATGCTTCCTAAAAATTTAAAATCCTCTTTACCTTCTGTACAAAGGGTCTCTACCAATTAATCTAGCTAACTATTCACTATTTCTAATATTATCACATACAAATGCAACTTCAATTCTGCTAGCATACATCATATATATGTATGTATTTGATAAACCTTCAGTTTATCTTGTTTTATGGACTAAAATACTATGAATTATCTAGTCGAACAAGTTAAAAACTAAGGTTTAAGATGATAATCACGAACATTATCTGAATTTTATCTAATTAAATCATTTTATGTTATTTTAAAAGATTTGTTGGAAAAAGAGAATCAATATGGAGATTAGATAAGATGAGGACAACAACCAGAGGAGATGAGGACAACAACTAAGAAGAGATGAGAGTGGAGATCAGAACAAGAAAGATTTGATCTTATCAAGTTGTTGGAAGAGGAAGCTTAAGCCCCCTAAAGCACATTCAGCCTCTGCCTATGGGCGCTTAAGCACCCCATAGCGCGCTTAAGCGTGCCACAAAAGCAAATAGTCTCTGCCTCTGGGCGCTTAAGCACCCTACAGCGCGCTTAAGCGCGCCACAAGGAGGAAATTCCATCACGAGGAGCGCGCTTAAGCGCGCAGCACGAAGCTAAACTCGCTGTCTTAGGCGACTTAAGCGCCCAATTCAGGCTTAAGCGCCCAGGGAATATAATTTAGTCCCAGTTGGAATATTCTACCAAGGATGCGAATTCTGCACCCTTAAAAAGGCACCTAGGGGTCAGAATTACTTACTACTTCACACTGCGAAACACTTTTAGATCCTTAGAGTTAGAGATTCATGTTCGTGAGCGGCGAAGACAAATCGGAGTCAATTCATCACTGGAATTATTGAAGATTCACCAATTACCAATGGAGTTTGGAGAAGCTTTTCTAGTTTCTTTTATGTTTGATTTTGCATGTCTGGCTAGTTCTTTCAGTAGTTAGGGGATGATGGAACCTGGTTAAATAGTATGTTTATGGATTAATTGTTATGAATTCTTCTCTTTTTATATTTGAATAAATTCATCTGTGTTCAATGCTTTCTATGAGTTTGCTCCTTATAGAATGATCTTCGATGATTGTATGGCAATAGGAATGTTGGTGCATGAACCTTTATTTGATGAATTTATCATAATCTTTGTGATCTAGGAATAGGAATAGGAATAGACACAAAGTAATTATGCAATCTTATGATTCTTGATTTTAATTCATGTCTTCTTGGGGAATAATCGGGGAACTAGAGTTTTTCCAGGATTACATAGATTTAGGGTAACAAGGAATTGAGCCCTAATTAACGTAGACAAGATCGATTGACAATATATTAAGAGCAGGTCCTTAACAAGTTAATTCATAACGTACTGAGGAGATCGGGGGAAGTCAGAACCCTAACTACGTTCGTTTTATTACTTTAATTCTTTCATTTATTTTTCAGTTGTTTCTTTGCATTCAGAATTTTATTTACATGTTATCAAATTCTTCCAATTAAAAATCACGTTACCTTCCTTTTTAATTGTCCAAATAAATTTGCAATAGCGAATCGGTGCTTGAGTTTAATCCTCGTGAGAACGATATCTTACTTAATCACTTTATTACTTGTACGATCGATGCACTTGCCGAGAGCAACAGTATTCCCTGTATATGACAGACAAATAAACTAGGGAAAGAAACCATATCTGATTAAACCATCTGAATAATGGATTTTGCCACAAAAAACATACGACATCAAGCTATCTCTTGTTGTGTTGGATCCTGTAAGAACTCTGCGCTTCTCTAGTTCTGCTACTGATTGGAGAATTGACCCACGGATGAAAAGTTTCTTGGCTTTAAGTGGAAGGGCCTGAGAACTTGGTCCGAATGGCGTAAATTCTTGATGTAAGGAACAGAAGAGTAAAGAGGATGAAGAAGTGGAAGTGCTTCATATTCAAAGTTTTTTACAATGTCTCCAACAAGACCAAAAGAATGGAAATGCAAAAAAATTGATCTAGGCTAGTCTTGTTATGTGTGTGTGTGTATATATATATTTATATGGACATGGTTTGGTTCAACATCTTCATACTAAATCTGGTGATATTTATGAAACACTTGTCGTGTTTTCTGTATATTAGGATTGTGGGACATGGCCTTATTACCGTGTGATTGTGATCAAATGGTCAATGATAGCTGGATATCAATAGTGTTAGAGTAGGTTATTACAGGGGATCAGGGGGTTTAGAACGACGGTGGTAGTGGTGGGGAGACAATATTCAATGGGAGATAATAACAAAAAAAAAAAAAAAACTACACACAAACTCGTAGTAGGTGCATATATCTGTATATATGTGAAAGCTTGAAAGTCAAGAGAATGGACTTTGTTTTGCAGTGACTTTTTAACTTCATGGAAGACCAAAATCCCTCTTATTCATTCAATCTGCAAGAATCAAAATAGACAACTCCCAAAGCATGCTAGGGGCGTTTTGGTCATGAAAGGTCAAACATCATCGACGCATTCAATTGGTCATATAGGAACAGTAAACAATGAGAGGCATGCGTTATTGTATTAGCTACATCTATGAATCTATGATCTATCTAATTAATCAAATAGAATTAACGTACACTACTTTATTACCCAGGTAATGCACACAAAAAAATAAAAAATATTGATTTATTTATCTTGTAAAAATTAATGCAAATCGTAAAAGTATATTGTTGTATTTTAGCTTGTCTAGTCATTCAAAAATTATAAATCTTAACTCGACTTCTTTTAATATTTCTTAGACATGGACTTTCATTAATCAAAAAGACAATTTACAAAATAAGAATAAATAATTATTTTTTTGCAAGGAGTTGTGTCGTTAGTATATTTTGAATTTTACAAATTTGTATTTACAAAATTTGAAATCAAATTTTATGCAATTTAATTATAAAAGAAGAAGGGTGGAATTTTAACTTAATTATAAAAGTGTGTTGGCGGGCCAGCCCTCCGGCCGAGCTCAGTTTGCCACTCAAATTGTCAGCATTTTATACCAGCATGTAATAAGTTTTTATATTCATCCACACAAAAAAGATTTTTATAGTTGCTTCTAGATTATTATTATCTATCAATATTTTTTATAGTTGTCTTGTCTCCAAATCAACTCTCGTGTGTGTATTTGTGAAATATATATTACATGAAGAGTTGACAAATATTTGAGTTAGTATGTTTAATATTCTAAAAAACTTTTCATAGTTGAATTTGAATCCATTGCTTGCCAAAAAATAAATAAAAAATACCATTCATTAGCTTAATTGAATAAGTATAAATAATTATTCCCAAAATTAACATATGTATATGGGTTTCGATTTTTTTCATGCGGTAGGAAAAAAACTTCTCATGTTATAGACACATCTTATATGGGGCCCACATCTATTAAAAAAATAAAAAAACAAAAAAAATATTGCACGAAAATTGAAGAGTCATTAGTAGGAGAAAATAACTCTCCTACAACATTAGAAAATGTTCTCTCTCTATATAAGCATATGTTTAATGCATGATATTTAATCTCAATAATACTTTAACTCCATCAATAATAATTTGGTGAAGAATATGAAAAGCCAACTACTGATTGAGTTAGAAACAACTATAACATTAAAATAATGATATACACGCGTGACATTTCGGAAAATTTTACTTTCTGTGTGGCGTTTGGGCAATTTTTTATAAAAAAAAAAGGTGGCAAATGGATTATTGTTACCTCTAAAAAGGTTATAAATGTGGGATATTAATATTGAGTCTAACCTGCTGAGCCTATATGTAATTTTAATATTTATTTTCATCCCTGTAAAAAGTTTTGGACTACCATTGTTCGCGCTTAATAGTCAGGTACTTGCTCATACAAAATCAATTACGCTCTTTTTTATATTGTTTTTGGCTTGCAGCTAGATGCATAAGCTCTGTTTCTTTTCTTTGAAATATAGATATATGCATAAGCTCCTTTATGGGGGTAATATTAATGTCTTAATAGTTCACGATTTATATATAAAGATAACTACAAACTACCTAAATAAAATAATAATTGTAATAACCATATTCCATAACACATGCATGTATGACCATCTTAATCAATTCCAGGCGTAATTAGGCCAAGAACTTTAAATTCAGCTTCAAGGATGCAACTATCGTTCACCAAGAAACCATTATTTGGCTCTTTAAATTTTGCCAAGGCCACAAGCTGTCTGGTCCCCCATGCTGGACTCGAATTGGAGAACTTTTGACAGGCTACAACAGAAATAAGTCCAAATTAAATTCAATAGCTTAGGATAACATTCAACAAAGCTATAACTGAATAGAGCAAGGTCAAGAAAAAGAAAAAATAACATTTCTGTTTTGGGATAATTCTATTTTAACAAGAGTGAAGAATAATGTGTATCGTTGGAATATTTGAGCTTGTAAAAGCAAACATGGCCTCACACTTTCGTTGAACATGTTGCCCACTGATCATTTGGTCTTTTGCGCGCACAGTGTAATCCACAAGTAGTTTAGTGTCGGGGGGGAGAGTCGAGACCTCCACAGCTAAAAATAATGAGATACTATTGCCCTTGCCCCTACCGTTTCCATTGGGATAAAAAAGGAGCTTCCTGGTAAAATAAAAATAAAATAAATTAATAAAAACAGATTAGCCAATGAACAATGATATTCTGCTTTTACATTTTGCAATAAGAACATACCAAGTAAAAACAAATATTAAAATTAGTCTTTAAAGATACACAAGATATTAATTTGTTACTGTTAAGTTTAAAAAAAAATCAATTTAATCAATATATAGTAGACATTAACTTAGTGTTCTTTAATTGATAATTAATATCAATAGTAGACATGAACTTAGTGTTCTTTAATTGATACTCAAATTTATTATTGTTTTAAACTAAGAGAATACAATTTCTTCAAAAAATCTTTAAAAAAAAAAAACTAGGGTATATCTTTTTTTTTTTGGGTAACAATATCGTGTATATCTTTAAGCACTAATTTGTCCATTAACAAGAAGCTGGTATTGAGTAAGAAGCAATTGAATAATTAGTGAGTACTTAAATATACCATTTGTAGTTCCCCCCAACAAACGATTGAGACTCATACATATTTGAACTAGCAGTTGAAAAGCTGTTAAATTTCCAACTATAAGAATAAGTGACAGGTCCATGTATCATTGATAAGCAATCGCCTTTATTCATGGTCTTGACAACGAAAACCTCAACACCAAACACACAGGTATCGTCAATCAGATATCCATTTGAAGGGTCCTTAAATGTGTCAATGTCAACGAATTTTTGGATACCACACTCCGTTTTCAGGACATGGAAACGCCTTACAGTTGCATCTGCATGCGTTTCAATTTACAAATATGTAATATATGATAAGATATTCAAGATTTAATCATACATTTCCAATATTTTTGAAAGTGGCGTAGAAAATAAGTTTTACACGTTCGGTCATGACAAGTTAAAATGGATTAATCAAGTAATCATGACCCGGATAAATAAGAAGAAAAGAATGGAAATGCAATGACAAAGAAATTGATGAACCTTACTAGTTAGCAATAAATGTAAAATGATGATAAGTATTGAACTCCAATTCTACCTTGAGTAGCAACATACTTGTCGTTGAGAAAATTATAAACAGAAAAATTTACAATGGCTTTGACCTCCCAATCAATAGGTGAACAACATGTGTTCATAAGCACCAAATAAATAGAAACATGATCGTGCCCATCTTCTTTTAAGTTCCCAGTTGGGTATATGGAAAGGCTCCTGCATTCACATTGAATATACATATAAGATGAAAAAAGGTATATATAATAATATGGTTTTTATAATTCTCATTCAACATGAGAATTCAAATTTTCCTACACATCCTTCGATTTCCGTGCTGACATGGGTCCTACATATAATTTTTTCTAACACATGGGTCCCACATGCTTTTTATCTCTACAACATAAGATTTCAATTCTCCTTCAACATGAGAATTATAAAACCCATAATAATATATATATTATCATTATTGTGAACTAGTTCTGAAGGTAAGCTAGGTTCAACTCGTATATAAGCAAAAGGGGAGGGTTCATTTGAAGGGGAAAAAAGCATGCATACCATTTGTGACCCCCTGCTTCAAACTCTTCCGAGACACATTTTTCTACTAAGGACTCGGAAAGCAACGAGAAGGACTTGATTTTGAATGAGTAATGACTTGGTGGAGCTTTTCTTCCTAAATTAAACAGACCAACAAATTTGCTGAATTGTCATTATTTAATTATAATTAATTGGAGAAACAGATAAAACAACGATTGAAGAGAAGCAACACCTTTTTCCATGGATTTTCAGTTTTCACCTCCACGATTGATGCAGGCAATTCTAATATTGTGGTGAGGACCGGGTAGCTTTAATTTATATTTTGTAATTTCTTAAATATTCTAACTTTAGCTATAATTTCAACTGGTTCGTTATAATTTCTTCCACACTTCTGCTGCAACAAGGAAAGCATTGTTTGTGAGTTATGTAATTGGTGATACCTTTTCAAAAAATACCTTAGTTTCTTACATTGCTTGCGAGTTATGTAAGTAATCTCCCTAAAGTTATTTGTAGAATAAATACCTTTTCAAACGCTAGTTGAGTTCATATATAAAACCTCTGTTTACATTTACATATTCTGCAATTTTTGTCTTGTGACTATCCTAAGCACTACAACACTGAACATTTGAAGAATCGATTATATTTATCAAAATCTTAGCACACACTATGGAATTGTTATGTAAATCCATTTGAAGAATCGATCACATTTATCAAAGGGTTATATGTTTATCATTTAATATAATATAACTTCACTTTCCTACACACACATTAAAGAAGTGGGATCCACATGTTTTTCTTTCTCTTTCATCATTCCACTTTCTCTCTCTTTTGATGTGAGAGTTAGAAACAACACTTATATTATGTTAAGTAACACTATTAAAACCCTTTATCAAAATCTTAGTTTATTTCCAGCTAACGGATGCCTAAAACTAAACATTGATGGATCTTGCGCTTTGGGAGGCAATGCCATTTTTCATTTCTTATTATGGGAATCTAATTTTTACAAAGCAAATCATCCGTGACCAAACAAACAAATTTCCTTCCAGGAATTAATATATTCCTTGTACCTGCAAATTTTGTTCCATTAAGGAATATCATTCCAAGTACCTAGTTTTCTTCCATCAATTAATATTATTCCATGGACCTACAATTTTTCTTCCATGAATCAATATCCGTAATTTCCTGTACCTACTTTAATTTCCTTCCCAATACTGATTGTTCTCGTCCAATTTCACTACTTTACAATTTATTTATATGTGTTGAAAAAAAATAATCAAAATAACGAGAGGAAAATAATCTGTGTATATTAAATTGCTTTGAGAATATGCATGTAATCAATGACGGAGTCAAAAAATATTTTAAGGAGGAACAAAATTGCAACGTCAACTAATAATTAAAATCAATCGCAACTAAATTAATATCAATATAATTATTTTGATTCTCATTGATATCAATAATAATTACTTGATATCGATTTAATAATTAAAATGCTAAAAACGGTAAAGTTAACTAATTAGGATTATTTGATAACAATATAATCCTTTATTGATAAAGCTATAAAATTAAGGATTAAGTGTGTGTCCTTCTAAAGGATACAAATTGTGTTCTTTTAGTTTTTTTACGCTATCTACTATATTCGGTTAGTACGTACATAGTGATAATATAAAAATTATTTTTTTCTCTTTTCACGTTAACTGAAATGACTGAGAAAGAAAAAAAAAATATTTTTCATATTATAGTCATGGGAAATGATATGTTTACAAACCCCGTTTGTTTCCCCTTTTAAAAAAAGTAACTTTTATCTCTTCCTTATTTTAGAAGTGCTTTTTACAAAAGTTAAAGCTATTTATATTTTTATAAAAATATTTAGATTTTGATATTTGGCTTTTGACTTCTGCTTTTTGTAGAAGTTAAAATTTTAGCTTCAGAAAAAAGTAGGTTTTTAGCTTTTGTCGTGACTTCTGCTTTTTTTAAAAGCAGACATCCAAACAAACTAAAAATGAAAAGTGCTTTTTTTCAAGAAATTAAAAAGACAACTTTTGGAGAGAAAAAAACCCATCCAAACTATGACCGGTCATACACTCTTGATTAAAATATTACCGGTCATACTTAATGTAGTTTATAAGAGTTTGTAAACAAAAAGTTTGTAAATATAATCCTCCCCTATGATCATATACAATCCTCCCCTAGGCTCAAGTGGTAAGGTACTTTGGTTCGCTTAAGCAAAGACTCGAGTTCGAGACCTTGAGTATGCAGAAAATCCTCGCCGGGAGACTCACCTGCCAATTACTAGGTAACCGACGCGCGAGTCGGACTGGATATAGTTGGGGCGAAGCCCGTAAACGAGCAGAGCAATCAAAAAAAAAAAGAGAGTATTAAGTGTCCTTTAAAAGGAGGAAGCTGTTTCCTAAAACTAAATACTAATTTGATATTAGAGTGGATGGATTTTGAGAAACTAGTAGTTGAAAGTGGACAAAGAGCCTTATTCACAATATAAAAAGGCTAAGCTTTTGTATTGATGCTTGTGGACGAATTTCTCGTAGCAGTTGAAGCATAGTCCATTGTCACGTCTCAAGATGTTGGGGTATGTTCATTGTGGTATCTTCATATTCTGATGGTTTAAAGCGACATCCAAGTGCATGTACGAAAGTGTCCCAATTGGTGATGAGACCCTTTGTCCACAAGGCCTTGGTACCACCTTGCCGCTGGTGCATCAAGATCAAGGTGCATAGCTGTCAAGTATAATCGATCATCTGGGTGCGTGGGTGTTACGAAATTTGAAATATATAATGATCAACATTTGTTGGGTCACCCGACGAGAAGCGTGGAAATGTGAGGTGTTGGTCCCGTCCTTGTGTTGTGGACTCAGTACAAGGAGGTTATAATTGAGGACCATCTCCCATAAGGCATTGCACTTGATTGTGGGCGCAAGGGGGTTTTCCTTGAGGCTTTGTTCCCATATGAGGATCTCCACTGTCTATTGCTGGTTCTTGATGGCGCATACTTGAATTCCGGAATCGGTGGCACAAATTTGTGATGGCTTCCTCCTATTCCTGCGACCAAAGCACTAAAATGTTAGGGTAACTGTATAGTTGGTAGAATGACAAAGAGATAAGATAAAGAAGAAAAACAGACAAAATTGATTGAGAGAGAAGGGAATTTTTGGAGGACTGAGTGAAAAAGTGGTTATATGGTAATGGTATTTGATTACAATTATTTTTTTTTTAAAATTCTACATTTTTCTTTCTCTTATCTCATCATCAAATCAATGAATGGTTGTGATCAAATAACATGATTACATAACCACTTTTCCACATGAGAAGATCCATTATTTTATTTTTTTGCAAGGATTGCTTCTTTTTCTTTTTTTTTTCTTCTTGTCTCTTTCGTTAAACCATTTAACCTTTTATTGAGGGATTTGAAGCACGAAAGAGATAAAAGCCCATAAATGTATGTTAATTGATATGGTCTAATCTTTTTGAATTTGGTAAAAGTTATAAAATTTCCATGTGGTATTCCTTTAAATCATTTACATTCCTTCGTTTTTTCTACGGTCAATATAGATTATAGATAACTTATCAACATTGAACCCAAAACGACGTCATTTTAAGGCAAAATTTAATGTATTTTTGTAATTATTATAACTTATTTCAAGATTATAATAGTCTTTTTCTTTATAATTTTTTAATTTTTCAATCCAAAACGAGTCATTTTGGGAGCGAATGCAAATAACTTATCTACATTCAGTGTAAAAATATTAAATTCATCATTTTATTCCTTTGTTTTTTTATCGATTAACCTTTTGTCGTGTTTTTCATCCACACTCCTCTTTAATAATATCAAAAATTAACTAATTATACATATTTTACCTTACGAACAAGAAAATAAAGTGATAAAGAAAAAGGAAAATTTAACCATATATTATGAAAACTTATATCACTTAATAAAAGATTACAAGAAAAAAATAGTAAGAAAAATCAAATGTGTTATGTGTCTAAATAAAAAGAAAAATAGAACAAAAAGTAAGATCAAATATATTAAAAATCATAACAGTGACAGAAAATATTAAAAAAATTTAAAAAATAAAAGTAGTATAAAAAATTAAAAGTAAAAAAGTTATATTTACTACCTTTTTTGTAATAAAGAAGGGTCACTCGTTGTTTCAATGTGGAGGTAGCCTTTAGGGCCATACTCCGAGGACAAGGTAAGCGGAGGAGGTTGAATGGGGAACCTCCAGGTGTTAGAAACCAAATTTAGGTTTTGCCACATCATCTCTAATGTCCATCATGCTAGAAGTATTTAGAATATGATAGAAGTCAAAAGTTGAAGAAGATTATGGAAGCTTGTAGAAACTTGTGGAAACTTGTGGAAATTTAAGGAAGCTTGTGGAAACTTGAAGACTCTAGAAGTATTTGGATCTTATCCATTGCCAAGTCATTATGAATTGTCAATTTTATCCACCAAACTAAAAGCATCATGAAGCCTTATCTATATATATGAGTTGTTACAAGTGTGTGGCTAATACAAGTGTTTAAAAAATGGTGGCTAATGGTTAAATAGAAAATAGTCTTTCATGTGTGTATATATATATATATATATATGTGTGTGTGTGTTGTATGTCTGGTGGTTATGTGTGTGTGTGAGGCTCCATAGCAAAAACAAAACTAAGAAAGTATAGCTAAAGACAACCTATTGGACATATCCTGTTGCAATGAAACAGGAAACTTTCTTTAAGGCAAAACAAATGTAAAAAACTAAACACACAAACACTAATTCATTTATTTATTTATTTATTTCCATGCTTCCAAAACTAAAAATTTAAAATCCTCTTTACCTTCTGCAATACAAAGGGTCTTTCTACCAATTAATCACACACTATTCACTATTTCTAATATTATCAAATAGGGTTTTATAGAAACTAACTTATCTTGTGCAACATAAATTAATGTTTATATTTATTTATTTATTTTTGTGTGCCAGAAACTTTTTTTTTTTACCTTCTGGACAAAGGCTCTCTACCAATTTTTTCTGATCTAGCTAAATTATTCACTGATAAACCCTATTATCACATACAAATGCAACTTCAATTCTGCTAGCATACATCATATATGTATATGTGTGTCTCTCTCTACTAATTAATCTAGCTAACTACTCACTATTTCTAATATTATCACATACAATGCAACTTCAATTCTGCTAGCATACATCATATATGTATACGTGTGTGTGACAGACAAATAAATTAGGGAAAGAAACCATATCTGATTAAACCATGTGAGTAATGGATTTTGCCACCAAAAATACATGACATCACTATTTCTTTAAATTCTTGTTTTTATGATTGTTCTTAATTAGTTTAATATTTTAAATTTTAAATCAAATCCTGTTCCAAATTTAATTTTGATTATCCAACTTTAAGTCGAAATAGTGAACTAGTTATTGAATTATAATCCTCTTGGGAACGATCTCTTACTTAAACATTATATTAGTTGTATGACCGGTGCAGTTGTCGTGAGCGCAACAACGGCACCAAATTGCAAATCTAGCGGATGATGTATTTTCTTGCACGGGTGGGAATTGGAAAGGCCAAAAGGCTTCATCCTTAAAGCGTCTTTATTTAGCTTTTTTTCTTTTTTGGTTACAACTTTATTTAGCTTTTAGCTTTTTGGTATGGTAATAGATAAACCATTTATAATGTGAAATACTTTTTATGCATTCTGACATTGCTGTTTTACACTCAAAGCTGCAACCATGAACAATTCCTCAAAAGGGTTATATATGCCTTATTGTTGAAGACTTGAAGCAGCTGTTGGGTGAGCTAGCGTTAATTCAAGTTTAAATGTTCGATTTAAGATAAGTCAATAGTCAAGATTTCAAAAAGGAAAAATCGTGTGATGATAGACAATTAGTAGCTTAGAAAAATGATGGATTTGAAGAATAAAGATGAAAGTTCCTTGGCGAAAAGTTATTTATATTATCTAACAGTAAACAAACAAAATGGTAATCCTTCTTTATTACGTTTAATGATTTATCACAGTAGCTCCAATATGAAGTGCAAAAGAAACACAAAAGTCATACATTGTGTTCTCATAAAGTTCAGAGAGAAATAATAAGAGGTTAATTGAGGCACTTTTTAAGCTTGTACGGTACAAGCCTATCACTTTTTATCCAACAAAAGTAAGAATTTTGAGAATGTGTTGGCCACCTAAATTCCGCGGTCCGCATTTTACCTTTCAAAGTGTTCATTTTACCTTTCAAAGATGTGTTCATTCAGGGTTCACGGGAGCATATGCATTTTTAACTGAGGGGCAGGGCATATTATACCATATAGCAGTATTTTAAAATATGTCCCGGACATCGACTCGGTCGAGGTCAGGGGTTGCGGGTTCAATCGGGAGGTCATGGGATCATAATGCTGACCCGATTTTATATAAAATTACAAATATATATATCCTGTATGAAAATATTAAAAACAAATCACCAATCATAAAAAATTCAAAATATACGTAACATAATCCACCAATTACAACAAGTCAATATTACACAGCCTAATTAAGTATCAAGATACAAAAATACAAAACACATATTCTAACGGGGTTACTACGCTGACCCGATTCTACCTCTTCTGAGAAGGTCTCTTATAAAGGAAAATTTAAAGGAAGTAAGAATGAGTGTTTGTATTCCATCGACGACGGTAAGGATTTCATTTGAATGGATAAAATTCTTATCTTTTCTAGAAGATTCACGGTAGCGAGGTGAAGATTGAAGACGTCTAAGACGTTGGGAGAAAAGAGAAAGATTAGATTTAGGTCTACAAACATTTTTATTTTCTTTTTTTAATAAAACGACGTTGTTTCGTGGAATTAAAAAAAAAAAACAAACATGCAGTGACCCCCTTTGACTCCTCTAACCCGGGAGTCACTGAAACTCGATCGGATTTTGGGAGTCGGAAGGGTCGATGTGACCCCAACCCTCATAGGGGAGGGGTCAGAATTGACCATGGTCAGCCAGGAGACGGGAGAGGGTTTTAAATCACTGCTATATAGTACCATCAAATTTATTATTCTATAGTGTAATGTGAATGTGAGTTAATTTTACCAATAAAAATAGTGCAATGTGAGTAATGCTAGCTTGGTAAGAGGCTAAGTAGAACGGAAAAGTCAGAGAAAAAAATGAGGTTAGTTTCCAACTGGAATGACCCCACACAAATAATCCATCTTGACTCTCCGAATTCCCAGTTCTTCGACATTTTTTTCCTTATAAAATAACATCTATTCTTGTGTAAGTGATATTTATGACTATCATCTACCAACTAATGAGTGGTTTCTTGCGCGGTCAAAGTATTACTTTCATAGCTGTCACATAGAGACGATTCCAATCTAACTTAAGATCTTAATAATAGCCATCAAATGTTTTGTTGACTATTATGGTTTATAATTAAACTCATGTCTCCTCTTGGGCTTCACCGTCAAAATCAAGTAAATTTTGTAATTAAACATATATGGAAGAGAATGTTAATCAATCTCTCTCGTCAATTATTGAAGATTTCTGATTTGTAAATCTAAACCTATCCTTTTTTTTAATAGTGTAAGGGTTTTATAAGAGTTATGTTGTAGGAAAATTGATTGTGTAATGTTATAGAGATTCATTTTGCGTGTCTTAGTTTTTGTTTTTTTTTTGCTTAAAGTGCGGATCCTACAAAATATTGTGTATGTAGAAAAAAATTTTGTGTCATATTAAATAATGAACGTAAACCCCATAGTCTAAGCCTATCTTTTTTTTTTTGGTAAACAGTCTAACCCTATCTTAATTTATAGTTAATAATTACGTCAAATAAATATCGTTAGTTAATTATTTTAAAGGTAAGTGAGTGTTTTGCTTATATATTATAAGGGAAAAATATTTCTCCAGTTATCTCCAGTGAGCTTAAAACGACGTCATTTTGGATTATAAGATTAAAAAATTATAATGATAAAGACTAATATAACCCTGCAATATATTAGAATTATAAAAATACCTTAATTTCCGTCCCAAAACGACGTCGTTTTGGACTATACCAATCTAACCTAGTATATTTAATAAAATAGAACAAATTTATCTCCATTTACATAAGAAATCCTTTACCCATATTATAATCCATATATCAACCTTAGATACTGATTGAATAGGTTTTGTTGCATATATAGGTCAGTTCTAGTATAAAATTGGCTCTCATAGCTACTATTTAGTCACATTTAAATGGATTACCTAATAATATTGTGGGCCAAATATGAACCACATACTTAGAGATGTAAACGGATTAGACAGTCTATTAAGAATCTATAATCCGGCCTATGTTAGATTAAATCTAATCTAGTATATTTAATAAAATAGAACAAATTTGGATCTTAAAAAAAACTTGTTTAAAAAATAGATTGTATGCCTACTTTAACAAGGTTTGACTTACTAGTCTCCAAGTCAACTTAAATCATATTAGTTATTTTAATTAAAATAAAATAAAAAAGTTATTTATATAATTCACTTTTTTTTTTGGTAAGCATATAATTTCACTTCTAAAAAATATCATTTTATATTTTTTTCTGATTCTTGATAGGTTTTAAATAGGCTAATAGATATAGACAAGGCCTTTTGATAATTAAATACATGTCAGACTAGACATATAATTTAGCATACACTAAGTTAGTAGGTCAGACCAGAATTACATATACATATTCTGCAGTTTTAGGCATACGAAACCAGACATCTTGGCTTTCGTATAATGGCTACTCCTTTTTACTGAATTTATGTTTCACATTCAAAATTCCTTTCCCTTCTTCATGGTTACATTTTCCAATTAAGCAAAGGGCGCGCTTTCTATTTTGTGGTTGAATCATTTACTATATTTTCATTCTCTGACTTATTCACCACATTCGACTTAGAGAGTACTCCTCTAGACCTCTCCTATCACTCTACCCTCCAATAATATTTGCTGCAAATTTCTTTCCTGCTTTGCACTGTTCTCTCTTTTTCTTTGCAAACTTTTCTCTCTCTTGTAGGCAATATTCGTTGCACCCGGTAGCAAATTTGGGAGAGACCGACACATGTTTTGCTTTTGGTTAGAGCATACTGATATTTTGACCACCTAATTCGTTATTACTAATAGCAAATTAGGTGGCTACTACAAACGTGCTACAACTGCATTTTGAAAATTTGATTACTAAATTTGCTACTTTTGCAACGAATTTGCACGCGTGCAATTTTGGAAATTTTTACTATTTATGTGGCATTTGGGCAAAATAGTCAGGTACTTTCTTATACAAAATCAATTATGCTCTTTTTTATATTGTTTGGCTTGCAGCTAGATGCATAAGCTCTGTTTCTTTTCTTTGAAATATAGATAGATGCATAAGCTCCTTTATGTGGGTAATAATAATGTCTTAATAGTACAACAAAGTACCTAAAATAACAACTGCAATAACAATATTGCATAACACATGCATGTATGACCATCTTAATTAATTCCAGGCGTAATTAGGCCAAGAACTTTAAATTCAGCTTCAAGGATGCAACTATCGTTCACCAAGAAACCATTATTTGGCTCTTTAAATTTTGTCAATGCCACAAGCTGTCTGGACCCCCATGCTGAACTCGAATTGGAGAACTTTTGACAGGCTACAACAGAAATAAGTCCAAGTTAAAATCAATAGTTTAGGATAACATTCAACAAAGCTATAACTGAAGAGCAAGGTCAAGAAAAAAGAAAAAAAATAACGTTTTTGTTTTGGGATAATTCTATTTTAACAAGAGTGAAGAATAATGTGTATCGTTGGAATATTTGAGCTTGTAAAAGCAAACATGGCCTTACATTTTCGTTGAACATGCTGCCCACTGATTTGGTCTTTTGCGCGCACAGTGTAATCCACAAGTAGTTTAGTGTCCGGGGGGGAGAGTCGAGACCTCCACAGCTAAAAATAATGAGATACTATTGCCCTTGCCCTCAGCGTGTCCATTAGGATATAAATTAAGCTTCCTGAAAAAAAAATGGAAAATTAGCCATAAAAACAATATGCATTAAGAGCATACCAACAAAGAATAATTATTAAATTAATCTATACACAGAGATATCAAATTGCTACTCAGAGGATTTTGTGCATTTATTAGATCCTTAATTAAAGAATAATATAAACCATTAAAAAAATCCTCTCCCAATACTTTAAGGTTTTTGAGTAAATTAATTCTTTACATGGTATCATACCTTCAATGATCACAAGTTCATGAGTTCGATTCTCAGTGTCCCAATTTCAAGTAGAATTAAATAAGCACAACTTAAACTAAAAATTGGGCATATATAATATTCACGCTTCAAGTGCAAAGGGTTCTTGCGTTAGGGGTGTTGTAGAGAATAATATAAGGATTTTATTAATCTCATGTTAAATGAGATAAATTATCTCATATCATAGAGATAAATTTGTGGGCTCCACCATCTGAAAAATAAAAAGAAAATAAAAGAAAAATGTGACACAGTTATCGAAGAGTGTGTATGAGAGAAAATTATCAATGTAATATAAGAGTATAGTTTTTCCCATAATATAAACCATTAAATTAACATTTAAATAAACAGCAATTCATTCTAATTTCAATGTATTAATTGGAACATTCTTTAGGAAAGTTAGAAGCATCTATATAAGTTGTATGTATTTATATAGATAGATATACCATTTGTAGTCTCCACCGACAAACGATACAGACTCGTACTCTTCTAAATTAGCGATTGAAAAGTTGTTAAATTTCCAACTAAATGAATGAATGACAGATCCATGAATCATTGATAAGCAATCGCCTTTATTCATGGTCTTGACAACGAAAACCTCAACTCCAAACACACAGGTATCGTCAATGAGATATCCATTTGAAGGGTCTTTAAATGTGTCAAGGTCAATGAATTTTGGGATACCCCGCTCAGTTTTCAGGACATGGAAACGCCTTACAATTGCATCTGCATGCATTTCAATTTTCAAATATGTAATATATATATCATAAGATATTCAAAATTTAATCATACATTTCCGATATTTTTGAAAGTGACATAGAAAACAAGTTTGACTTGGTCGGTCATAAGTATAACAAGTGAAAATGGATTAATGAATAAGAAGAAAAGAAAATAATGGAAATGCAATAACAAAGAAATTGATGAACCTTACTAGTTAGCTACAAATGTAAAATGATGATAAGTATTGAACTCCAATTCTACCTTGAGTGGCAACATACTCGTCGTTGAGAAAATTATAAACAGAAAAATTTACAATGGCGTTGACCTCCCAATCAATAGGTGAACAACATGTATTCATAAGCACCAAATAAATAGAAACATGATCGTGCCCATCTTCTTTTAAGTTTCCAGTTGGGTATATGGACAGGCTCCTGCGTTCACATCCATTGAGCATATATATAAGATGAAAAAGGGTATATATAATAATATAAATTATCATCGGATATGTTCTTACTACTTGTTATTACTAAATCTTAATCGTTGATTTCCATCAATCTAACGATTATAATTTATTGCAAATTAATAATTAATTAATAAATATGATCTAAAAACAATTTGATCATAATCTCGAGAAGAGAGAGAAAGATAAAGATTAGTATAAGATTTTGGTATAGGATATTCTAACAATATTTTAAGAGTGATACTACCTATCTAATCACCATTGGATCAACCTTTTCTCTTTTTTCAAATTTTTTTTAGCATTCTCTCTCTTTGATTCAATGGTGTGCAAAATAACTTATCCCTATATATATATATATATATATATATATGAACTAGTTCTGAAGATAAGCTAGGTTCAACTCGTATATAAGCAAAAGGGGAGGGTTCATTTGAAGGAAAAAAAGCATGCATACTTCTTTACACATACCATTTGTGACCCCCTGCTTCAAACTCTTCCGAGACACATTTTTCTACTGAGGACTTGGAAAGCAATGAGAATGACTCGATTTTGAATGAGTAATGACTTGGTGGAGCTTTTCTTCCTAAATTAAACAGACCAGCAAATTATATTTAATTGGAGAAACAGATAAAACAATGATTGAAGAGAAGCAACACCTTTCATTGGTCTGATAGGCAATATTGGATTTTCAGTTTTCATCTCCACGATTGATGCAGGCAGTTCTAGCTAGTATTGTGGTGAGGACCGGGGAGCTGTAATTTATATTTAGGAATTTCTCAAATATTCTAACTTTAGCGTGCAAGTTATGTAATTGGTGATACTATCGGCATTGCTTGCGAGTTTTGTAATTGGTGATACTATCAGCATTGCTTGCGAGTTATGTAAGTAATCTCCCTAATGTTAATTGTAGAATAACTACCTTTTCAAACAAAATTGCAACGTATAAGTTTAAAGGCTTATGTAAATTTAGAAAAGAAAATAAATATCCCATATATATAGCTCCTCCCTCGTTTCACTAACCAATAATCAAAACATACTAATATAAGTGCATCAATTAGATGAAGTAAAGAATGAAATACAAGGTTCATGTATAAAAAATAAGGAAAAGATGGAAAAAAAATTAGTTGTCGTTGATTTCAAATTTATCAAATGGTATTAAAGTACATAAATATCCCATTTACATAACTATAACATTAAAGTTATTTTTTTTTTCTCTCTCCACATTAGCCAGCAAGTTTCTGAAGAGAGAAAAAAAACTTTAATATTATAAATATGTATTCCCTGATGTACATAATTATAAGGAGTTGACGGGATAAAACCTTATATACAGCTCCATGACAAACAATTATAAAAATATAGGGATTTGATTTTCTCATTTTGCTTGTGAGAAGTTAAATTTCCTACACTAACAAACTCAGCTATGAGTCTCATTATTATTATTTTAAATAAAACAAAAAAAAGAATGCACATTTATCTATGTTTGTATGGCAGAAGACAATTATCTAAAGCAACAGAAGAGTAGTTAAACCCAAAAATATATTGCAAAGCCATCTAAATTGCCTGTATATTTTATGGGAATTAATTTTCTCATTTTACATGAGAAAATTTTTTCATGTTACACTCATAATACATAAATGGGGTCCACAAAAAGGTGAGAAGACAAAAAAGTCAAGATGGGACCCACTCATGTATTGTGAGTGTGGCATGAGAAAATTTTATCATGTAAAATGAGAAAACTATTTCCCACATTTTATTACCAAAAAAGTCGCCCACACATTTTCTATTTCCTATGAATGTATATTATTTGTGTAGAGAATCATTGAGAGAGATTGTAGGAGAGAAAGGAGTGGACAATTTCTTGGGCGGAAAATGGACATTGTTGGTATGGCAACGTTGGGTGTGGCATCAAGTCCATTAAGCCTGAAAGGCATCTTTTACCTTTGTGCGGTTGTTTGTCTCACAGGTCACTCGGGTGGGTGTTGAACAAAGTTTCAATTCAGTACTTGTCTTTATGATGCCAATATATAGGTAAGTCAACCCACTTACAATAAGTGCTGTTCATATTATAAGTTGCTGGTTGTTGGTGAGGCAAAAAGTTAAGGAATTGCCATTAGTCTAGGCCTAGAAAGGCACTTTCAATTACTAAAAAGAAAAAGAAAAAAAAGAAAGGCACTTTCACACAAGCACCCTTGCCTCTCATCTTCACAATTTTGTACCTAGGATGGTGGCCATTTACACTCCCAACAAGACAACATACAAGATTGAACTCATCGCCTTCCGCCCATTATGGCAAAACGCTAGTTTCTTAACATATATATTTTGCTATCCACATTGGCGGACTCTGGGATTTTTCAAATATTTGTTTCTCTCTTCAAACATAATATATGGGAGGTCAAAATACGAATAACTAAATATTTATGCCTGTTTGAATCCTCTTTTTTTAAGCTGAAAGTTACTTATAAGTATAAGTTCGGTCAAACAGATTTTGGGAAAAGTTCTTATAATAAAAAACTCTTTTTTTATAATAAAGAAACATGCAGAAAGCTAAAAGTTCCTGGGTGGAGATTTTTTTAAGCTCTTATCTGTTTTTCTTGAATTATGTGTTGTTTTTTTAAATGAAGAGTTATAAAGATAGATAGAGAGATAATTTTCTTGAAATATGTGTTTTTAAGTAACTTTTAAACTAATTTTTTTTGTAATTACCAAATAGCTTTTAACTTTTTTTTCAACTCTTTTTTTTTTAGCTTTAGCTTATAAGTAGTTTTTAACTTAAAAATAAGAGGATCCAAACAAGCTCGTAATTTGTAAAAAAAAATTGTAGACAGATCTTTTTCCATAATTTAATATAATTGTTATCACCAGGTCTGCGCCAACAAACAAGCGCCACGTAACTAAAAGAATTTGAACCACACTCTTTCTTCTTCTTTTTTTGTTTTGTTCATTTCGTTAACTTTCCTTAAGAGAGAAAAAATGCATTCAGAGTTAAAGGAGTTTCAATATATACAGGACTTGAGAATATAGAGAATCTCTATAAATTCTGCGTGGTAGAAAATTATTTCACATCAATAGAGTGGAAAAATGAAGGTTTCTTGCATTATACTTATGTTAAAAAAATTCTTCAAAATTCTTCAAATTTTTTGGGGGAGGCGGCCGCCCACCCTAACCCCCTCGGTTCGCCCTTGGCTATGCATATAAATCTTTATATTAATTCAATTTAATATTTCTCCGTTATCTCTTTTTTTTTTTTAAGTTTGATAAAACCCCACATTTTCTCTACTTGGGCTATCATTTTATTTCATTTTCTTTATAATACGATATTTAAGAGTATGGGAATTTATCATATTCAACGTCAAAGCATGTTACAACTTACAAAATACAAAGTTACAACCTTCGATGAAAACTTCGGATAGTGTTTACAAGATGCGATATGGAAATAGGACTTTCCTCGAGAAAAAATCGACGATGGGTTTAGGCTAACATTAATACCCTCCAGGCCCAAACCTATTTGCATGGGCTACGAGCCAGTCAACATCCCGCTCAGTGGTGTGCCAAAAGATGAGCGAGCAAGGGCAAAGTCCCAATTTATTACTTGATTAAAGATTGAAGAATATGTAATATTAAATTACATTTTAATCATTGAAGAATTTAAGTATTATAAATAAGTTTTCATTTTATCCTTTAATATAACACAACAAACTTTCCTACACACACAACATTTTGTGGGGCCCACACATTTTAAAACAAAAAAAAGAAAAAAAATATGACACACAAAATGAATCTTTATAACATTACACAATCACTTTTCCTACAACATAATAAACATAAAACCCTTATAAATAAGCCTAAAGGAAGGCAAGAATTAACGGAGAATTTTCTTTTAGTGAGAGGAAAATCTTCTACTATGGTGCATATTTCACCTTTCCCTCTTGAGCTAATAAAATTTTACATTAAATGAAGGAAAAAATATTTATCCTTTTAAAACGACATAGTTGTGTCACTTTGACCGATAATAAGACACAATTGATATCTTTTTAAATTTAAATTAAAAAAATATCCACTTTCTTCTCCAATGATTTCTAGTGTTTATATCTTTATATAACTTAAAATGATATAAATTTTTATACCAAAAAAAAAATAAAAAGATATAATTTTATATCTTTTAAAAGAACAAACATCAAACCTTTAAATGAAATACAATACGAGTCACTTACCAAAAAAAAAAATACAATACGAGAAGAGATTACATATAATGTGTTAATATTTTGGATTAAAACGCGATAATAAATAAATTATTGCGATTCCTTATCTAACTCGTGGAATATGAGTGGAGTTTGCTATCCATAATTCTGTGTTTCGTTGGTGGGCTTTGCATGCCTCGTTGCAATGAAGTTTATATCCTTATACACGTTTTAATACAGGATAGTTAGAGGAAAATAATACAAAATTATTGAAGGTTTATCATTTAAAATTTTAAGTTTTGAGTTGAATTGATTTTTTATATAGTATTAGAGATTGATTCTACCTTGTATTGAATTAATTTAACTAATGGTAATCCCAGAATCATTAACCATCTAAAATAATTAATTCAACCAAAAAATTTAAACTTATAAATGATTGACTTCAATCATTGTATATTATTTTTTTATTTAGCACAAAGTGATTTTTATTATTATTTTAAAAGCTATATTTATCTTATGTTCTAGAAAAATAATTATATTATGTTACATAAATGAAATTATAAATGGGACTCACATAAAAGGAGAGAAAAAAAATATAAAAAAGAAATCCACATTTACTTTATGTGTATAAAAAACTTATTTACCTTAAATAAAATAACATAAATATAACCCATATTTTAAAAGCATATAATGAAGATTGAAGAGCATATGATTAACCGAAGGCATATTTATATGTTCTGATAAGTTATTCTATCTATCATTTTTTATACATACTTTTGTCCACTATTTTAAAATACTGGTAGATCAGAATATGAAAAGGAGAGAGAAAGATAAATATTAATTAAGATTCTAATCTAATGATCTTTTAAAGTGATAGGGAAAGATAGTCAGAAAAATAATAGATAAAATAACTAGGGATGTGCATGGGTCGAACCGAACCGGTTTTTTTGAAAAACTGAACCGAATTGGTCTAAATGGTTCGGTTCGAAAGTGGTTCGGTTCGGTCCAAAACTGGTTCGGTTCGGAAGTGGTTCGGTTCGGTTCGGAAGGAGTTCTCTCTCTCTCTCCTTTTGAAAAAAAAAATTTAAAAATTTAAAAAATAAAGTTATAAAAATTAATTTGATTTCTGAAAATGGTTCGAGTTCGGTTCGGAAACGGTTCGGTCTTAAACCGGTTCTAAAAACTGGTTCGGTTCTTAAACCGGTTATCTAAAAACTGGTTCGGTTCATGAACCGGTTCTTTAAAAACCGGTTCGGTTCATGAATCTAGTTTTTTAAAACCGGTTAACACAAAAGAATTCGGTTCGGTTCATGATTTCAAATTAATTTAATTTTGCACATCCCTAAAAATAACCTATCACTTATATCTTATCATAAAAAATTAAGGGATAGGTTATTCTACGCTATGTAGCACCGATACCGACACGGGACATGTGACACGATACGACACGACACTCCGACACGTTAATTCTAAAAAATGTTAGATTTCGACACGTTAGTACACGTTTTGATATCAAATAATATTTTAAATTTATGTAGTGTATATTGTACTTAATATTCAATAATTTAACAAAAAAATGAATCTAAACTTATAATACTCATAAACTTTGCAAAGAAATATAAGATATCCCAAATATTTATATTAAACTCGTTAAAATAGTAATTGTAATCCAATGTATTTAATAGTTGGAACTAAAATTTCAACGCAACGGAACCTTAAAACTTTTTTAGAATTTCTATAATGCGTGTTGGAGTGTCGGGAGTGTCTGAGTGTCCGAGAATATTGAAAAGTGTCGGACACGACACTAAAGGATTTTGAAAATGTCGGTGCTTTATAGATTCTACCTATCATTTTATCTGTTTACTTTACTTTGCGTACATCTTTCTCTATTATTGAAATTATCTTTCTCTCTTATTAAAATTATGATTGGCATTGAAGGATGGCAAAAAAATTAATTTATTGCTTTTTTAATAAAAAATTACGAAAAAATAGTCATTTTGAAATTAATTATGAAAATATAGCAGTCAAACACGCCCTACGGGGGCGTGACCGGTAATTTAATCAAATTTAATGGTAGAGAGACACGCCCCATTGGTGTTTCACCAGGTGTACGTGGCACAAAAGTGGTTGACCACAAAAATTTGGAAGTCCATAACTTTTGACTCGGTTGTACAAATTAGGTAATATTTTTTTTGATTCCACGTAACTTTTCGAGATCTACGTAATGACATCTCATTTGACATATTTTGTCTCTCACAAGAAAAAATTGTTTACAACAATGATACCATAAGAACGTTTAAACCCAAATTAATAAAAAAAACCACTATTATGATTAGAAACATTCATAGTAAAGATCCGACGGTGTAAACATTTGATGACCGAGCAGAAAAAATAATAGACACAAAAGTAACCGTTTGATCGTAAAACTTTGAAAATCCATAACTTTTGACTCGGGTGTCCGATAAAAAATTCCACGTAACTTTTCGAGGTTATTACGTAATGACATCTCATTTGACATATTTTTTCTCTCACAAAAATTTTTTTTGTTTACAACAATGATACTATAAGAACGTTTAAACTCAAATTAATAATCAGAAAATCATTGTTATGATTAGAAACATTCATAATAAAGATCCTTATTAAAAAGTTAAGTGAGTGCTTTTCGTTTTATTTTGATTTTTAAGTTTTTGTTCGTGATTATAAAGTTGTCATTTTAAATAAAACTATGTCGTTTTGATATGATTTTTAAGTTTTTGTTCGTGATTATAAAGTTATGTCATTTTAAATAAAACTATGTCGTTTTGATATATTTTTACCAAAATCATAAAGATCTTTATTATGAATGTTTCTAATCATAACAATGATTTTCTGATTATTAATTTGAGTTTAAACGTTCTTATGGTATCATTACTATAAGTTCAATTTTTTTGTGAGAGACAAAATATGTCAAATGAGGTGTCATTACGTAGATCTCGAAAAGTTATGTGGAATAAAAAAAACATTACCTAATTCGGACACCCGAGTCAAAAGTTATGGACTTTTAAAGTTTCACGGTCAAAATGTTGACTTTTGTGCCACGTGGCAGCACCTGGTGAAACACGCCCCAAATGGGGCGTGTCTCTCTCCTCGGTCACGCCCAAATTTGGGCGTGTCTCTCTCCAACCAGTAAAAGGTGTTTGATGTATATTTTCGTAATTGATTTCAAAAAGACTATTTTTTCGTAATTTTTTATTAAAAAAACAATAAATTAATTTTTTTGCCATCGAAGGATGATAGACAAGTAAACAGAAAAAACACATGACGGTTAGAATAACCTATCTGAATTCTTAATTTCAATTTTTTCATAAGTCGGGTCGTGTCAGCACGAAGAAATTCTAGTCCACACAAGAAAAAGCAGGTCGAAATAGAAGCTGTTGTTTGTCAACATTAAAAAAGGTTGAAGCGTGATGGAGTCAATGATGACTGTGAGTGTGAACTTGTCGTGTGGGCAATGTTACAGCCCTTAACAACGGGGTAATTGCCGCTAACATACCTTCTCTGATGACTGATGCTCTCTGATTACCATTAAGCCAACCCCCAACACACTTCACTCTCCAAAGTGCATACTATCTTTAAATCCACACTGAAACGTGCTAAACTTAACTACCTAATTATAATTAACTCGCTAGAAAAAGAAACAAGGTTCAATTTTTTTCTCTTCCGAAATTAAAACTTTGGTATAAGAGTAAGAAGTTTCAAATTTTGTTTCTGCTTCTCTTCTCCAGCACCCATTTGCGTATTCATCATACCCAGATTCTTGTTTTGTAAATAGGTTTCACAAGCTTTTCTACTCTACACAATGGAACCCAGATTCAGATTATCATTTTTCTTCTTGTTGTTGCTGGCCTCTATATCCTTCACTGCAGAATCAGGATGTAGCAAGGGTTGTGATTTAGCTTTAGCTTCATACTATCTTTGGGATGGTTCTAACCTCACATATATTTCAAAGATTATGAATTCCCAGGTTCTTTCTAAACCTGAAGATATTGTCCCCTATAACAAAGACATAAAAAGCAAAGACTCTGTCCAATCCTTTACCAGAGTGAACGTTCCATTCCCTTGTGATTGCATCAATGGTGAGTTTCTGGGTCACACATTTCTGTACACGTTTCAGCCAGATGATACTTATACATCAGTTGCAAGCAAGCGTTTTTCTGATTTGACCACCGATGAGTGCATGCAAAGGTCAAACATTTATCCACAATACAATATTCCTGATTTTGAATTGCTTAATGTCACTGTTAACTGTTCCTGTGGGAACAGCGAGGTTTCCATGGATTATGGATTGTTCATCGCATACCCACTTAGACCTGAGGACACTTTGCAGTCAATTGCCAACAAGACCAACCTTGAGCCCGAGTTGCTTCAAAAGTACAACCCGGGTGTAAATTTTAACCAAGGGAAGGGTCTGGTTTATATTCCAGGGAAAGGTACATTCTTATTTTGATGCCATGCTTTGGTTTTCTGATATGAACGAACTCATGAGGTTTTTTAACATACTATGAGATTGGTATATTGGGCTCTTTGTTAACCATTTCAACCCAAAACTTAAGGTAGTATGTGACGGCTTTTTTAATGATTTATTGGGAAATAGTGTTTTCCGTAATATATTGATGTGAGGGGCGGTGATGTTGGTGAAACAAAATAATATCACTCAGGCTCTGATACCATGTTAAAAACCATTTCAACCCAAAACCTTAAGTAGTATGTGACGGCCTTTTTAATGATTTATATTGTAGTCTCTAACACTCTTCTAAAATAAGTGGTGCATTTTATAAAGAAAAGTATGGAATTATAACTATTGATTAAAAAACATTAACAGATGAGATTGTAATAAAATACATGTAGGCATATATTACAACTCCATTCTTTACCTAGTTGGGAAGACTCTCAGCTACTATTTTTTCCTTACTTTTTCAGTGATGCTCAAATAAAATAATAGTCATGTCACTTCCACATCAACTATAGTTTTGGCATTAGTGATGATGATTTCTTTTTTAGCTGTTGAAAAGCATGTAATACATATACGAAGAAATGGTGATGATTTCTGATTATCTGATTAGTTTGCCTTCAAATTGTTTACATGTTAAGAAATGCATTGAAGAGTATGCTTAATTTATGATCATCATGCTTATAGCTGGATGCCTGTGTCTTTCAATTTGTTTCTGGTGAACTGTAAACTTTAAAGTATGTGCCTCACATTTTCATGTTCCTTCACTTTCTTTCCAGACCAAAATGGTAGCTATGTGCCCCTTCGCCTAAGGTGATTTTTTTTCAAACCTTACTGTCCATGGTATTTGCACATGAAGTTGAATAATTTTTCATTCTTTAATAACCTGCTAATCTTAATGACTCTGCTTTCATTTTCCTTTTCAGCACTGGAGGTTTGACTTCCTCACTCCTCAGAAAGTTGATTTATTGATGAATGTTTAATACTTGATTTTGATATGATATCAGACACAATGTAAGTATATCCTAAAAGGAGAATGTTAACCTACTTTCAGCTCATATATTGTTTCTGCATAAGCAGGTCCAGCGCGTGGATTTATCGCTGGAATATCTGTTGGAGTAGTAGTAGCAGGACTTCTGCTGTTGTCATTTTGTGTGTATGTTACATATTACCGAAGAAAGAAGGTATTGAAGAAAAAGTTGCTCTCTGTAGAAAAGAGTGTGAAGTCTGTTCGAGTTAAGAATGGTAAATAGATTTCTACTTATATTTCATATAACCTGTTCTTCCCTCCTTCCCTCTACCTTTCCCCTTTAAATGTGGGCAAATAGTAAAGTGTTTGAAGACTTGCCTTATTTGAAAACTCCTCAATGAATAGTAGCATATAGAATCATACTCAAATTATGTTATAACTCGTCAGTATAGTTTGATAACGGGGAGAGTAAATTTTATTTATCGTCCCTTTTTCAGATAAAGCCTCTGATAATGCTAAATACGAAGCTGCAGATTCTGGTGGTCCTGCTGCTGCAGGTGGTACTAACACCATAGGCATTAGGGTGGACAAATCGGCTGAGTTTTCATACAAAGAACTAGCCAATGCCACAAATAACTTCAGCATGGCTAACAAAATTGGTCAAGGTGGTTCTGGGGAAGTCTACTATGCTGAGCTGAATGGCGAGGTTTGTAATCTCTGTGTTGTTAGTTTTGATTTTTCACTCCATGAATTTGAAAGAAAAGTTGCATAATTTTTTAGTTAATGAAGGGCTTACAATTATTGAAGCATATATTCTCTAGCTGTTTAACTGATTCTTTGAGAGTAAGTGAAATGTTAAAATTCAAATATAATACTTTCATTTTGTTGGAACATTCTACCAAATGTAGAACAGGTGTTATAGAGTAGAGTTGGAGAGTTGGAGTAAAGTAAACCTAATCAGACAATGTTTCCAGATTTAAAACGATGAGAACCTTGACAATGTATAATTAGTCAATGGCATATACCATGATAACTAAATTTTTCTTACAATTTCAATATTAAAATTAAGGATTTGCGCTATAATAGGCATGATGGAGATGTCAGATAAATTAATGAAATTCTTTTTTTTTTTTAATTTCTGAATGTTAATGTGTCCTCCGATCTCAATTTGTTTGGAATAAAGGTGATGTTGATTTATGAATGTCAATGTGTTAACCAATACTTTCAAGAATCATGGGAAAGACAAGTCACTTTGGAACTCAATTCAGAAATGAACTAGTGAAAAAGGGTTAAGAGATACTTCCAATGTGTTTTAAGAGCCACATTGGATGAGAGGAGATGAAATGATGAATCGGAGATTTATTAAGGTTTGATCAAATATTCACCTGCACTCATTTCGTGCAAACAAAACATATGTAATTATTTGTTATATCTGTGCCTTTTTGACCCCAAACAACAGATGAATAGTTTTTTTATATATATATATATATATTGAATAGATCGTTTAAGCAGCACAGATGTTACATATGATGATGCTGTTAGGATAAATCTGCAATTGTTCCTATTTCTAGCTTTCCCATGTTGCCCATTTTATTATTTATATCTCTTGTAATGAAGTCCTCTCTAATCACACAGAAAGCTGCAATAAAAAAGATGGACATGAAAGCATCAAAAGAATTTCTTGCTGAACTGAAAGTGTTGACACATGTTCATCACTTGAACCTGGTAATATTTGAAACTTAATGCATTCTTTGCTTTTCGTTTTATGTTCCTATAAAATAAAAAGGATCGTTGCTTTAAAACCTGAATTGAATAGACAGTATGTTTTCTTTTTCCTGTATTTTTTTTTTTTGTTCGATTTTCCTCTACTTATGTAAGATAATATATGAACATTTATTCTGAGAAGATAATGATAGTTTTGATGAAGGGGTTTAACGTTATCCTGGGAATAGGCATGGATATACACTGGAAAGAACTAGTTCCTGCTATACCTAAAAGGAAAAATTCAGGAAAATGAACAAAAGAAAGAAAATATCCTCATATTTGGGTGAAACTGATGTATCAATATATTTGGTATGTGAAATCTAAAAGAAAAATTGTTTGTTTTGGAAAGATGTTGTGACTTGTGACTCAAACTAGTGTTATAAGATTTTCCTTTGTTTATGTTAGTTCAAAACTGGTATCTTTGAGTTATCTGCTTTTATATTTTGTGGAAGGTATTTGATATTCACTGCTTCTGTCAGTGTTTATTGTGTAGCTACACATAAAGAATTTGATCCAAAAGGTTCTCATATTTCATAGATTGTTTTACCTTTGTTCAAATGATCTTCTTTTTTCATATGCTTTATCTATCTATTGATAACCATGTAGGTACGCTTGATTGGATATTGCATTGAGGGTTCCCTTTTCCTTGTCTATGAATGCATTGAAAATGGAAACTTAAGCCAACATCTTCATAATTCAGGTGATAAAAGCACATAGCAAATATCAATGTCCAGTGCCGGTGCATTAATGTGATTGTAATGAGTAATGGCTTAGTTAATTATCAAGTCAAACTGTTTCCAGATGTAGGACCTTTGCCATGGTCTACACGAGTTCAAATTGCTCTGGATTCAGCCAGAGGTCTTGAATACATTCACGAACATACAGTGCCTGTATATATCCATCGCGACATAAAGTCAGAAAATATTTTATTAGACAGAAACTTCCGTGGAAAGGTATGATCTATTTAATAACTTTTGAGAGCTTGTTGCTATTTTCATACTGGGATAATTTTGAGAGATCCTACATTATTTTATTTGCAGGTTGCAGATTTTGGATTAACCAAGCTGATTGATGTTGGAACTTCATCATTTCCCACCGTTAACATGGCTGGCACATTTGGTTACATGCCACCAGAGTATGATAAATTATGTGTCTCTCTTTAGGTTATAGCCAGCTTAATAGGAGATAGGATTTGAAGTTTATAAGGATCATAGAATCTTGTTTGAGGCCAAATATGATAATATAAGTTTTCAAGAGCATGAATTTAATGATATCATTCTCTTATCTGCAGATATGTGTATGGCAGTGTTTCTCCCAAAATAGATGTATATGCTTTTGGAGTTGTTCTTTATGAACTAATTTCTGCTAAAAAAGCTGTGATCAAGGGTGATGTATCTGGTGCTGAATTAAAGGGCCTTGTAGCTTTGGTGATTCTTGACGCCCTACTGTTTATTATTTTCAAATGGAAGCCTGGTGATTTTACATGAACAATTAAGAACTACATTTATCCTTTCTAGTTTTTAATTTATTTTTGGTGATGTGTATGGCAGTTTGATGAAGCTTTTGATGAGCAAGATCCTACAGAAGGTCTTAAAAAACTGGTAGATCCTAGGCTTGGAGATAATTGCTCAATTGATTCAGTTCTCAAGGTATCAGTTATCACAAAGCATTTAAACTTTTTTTTGGTGTTTCTGATTTCAACAGTTTTGGCCTTTTTTATTTTTCCCACTTGCAGATGGCACAACTTGCCAAAGCGTGTACTGAGAGAGAGCCACAACAACGTCCAAATATGAGCTCTGTTGTGGTTGCTCTTACAACACTTACTTCAGCTACTGAGGATTGGGATTTTGCTTCTATCTACAAAAATCCTGCTCTTGTAAATCTAATGTCTGGAAGATAGGAGTAGAATGTAGGATACCCTTTTTTTCGTTGTTGGTAAGCTCAAATGTTTTAAAGATCGTGGATTCGAATCCACGAAATAGTCTATTTGTAATTGTAATTATGTAAGAATAAGGCTGCATATATGATTGTCTTCACCCCAAGCTCGTTAGTGGAGTTTATCAGGGAGTGTTTTTTTTTTTTTAAGCACAAAATGTCACCATTTAATTCCTCTGTTGCTTAACAAATTTCGGAAAACAGCCTGCAAGTAAATTAGTTTTAAGATAACTTGCCAAACAGGTTCGCTCTATAATTTCAAAATTTCTTGACCTAATTCCCTACAAGTCACTCTAAATATAATTATACTTATTTTAAACAGTTCATGTGATGTGAGTCTACCTTGCATTCTGGGGATTTGTGAGGATTTAAGTGTCTGTTCGGATGAGGTTTTTTTTCTTCCAAAAGTTATTTTATTTTATTTTTAAAAAAAGTACTTCTTACTTTCAATTCATTTAGATGTATGTTTTACAAAACGTAAAAGTAACAAAAAAAAGTCAAAAACTTATTTATTTTTAAAAGCTAAAAATTTTAACATCTAAAAAAAAACAGAAATCAAAAGGCAAATATTTTTATAAAAATATAAATAGTTTTAACTTTTATAAAAAAATACTTGTAAAATAAGGAAGAAATAAAAGTTACTTTTAATGGAAGTCCAAACAAACTAGCTCTAAAAGTTTTTTTTTTTTTTTGGATATATTAAGTCATTTTTATTTTTTTTATTAAGTCATTTTTCATATATTAATTAAAGTCACCAAATGTTCATGACAAAATAATATTTGGATAATTAATTCCCACTAGTCTCATCCTGGCAAGTGGGGTTTCCTACGATGTTCATGACAAAATAGTATATGGATAATTAATTCCCAATAGCCTCATCCTGGCAAGTGGGGTTTCCTAGGGAGAGTGGTTATATTTTTATTTTATTTATAATGCTAATACTCAAAAGACTATATTAGTTTAACTCACATTCAGTCCTATCCAAATTAACAAGTTTAGGATTTATAGCTTTTTTTTATAAATTATTAATACTATTTTGTTGAATCTCAACATTTAATTAGATGAAGAAAATGGAAAACAAAACTAGAAACCGGATTGTCTCAATTACCATTCGTTCATATTAATACCCTCAAATAATATTATCGTAACAAAATCTCAAATTAAATTTCCTGTATCACCACATTTTTTTTTTTTTTGGTTACAGCTGTATCACCACATTAAAAGCTCGTTTGTATAGACTATTAAAAATAAAATTTATGACTTTTTTTAAATGATTTTCTTAAAAAAAATTAAAGTTATTTTTATTTTATTTTATTTTTTTGATAAACACTTAAAGTTATTTTACGTTTGAATGAAATCTATAAAATATTTTTAGATAAAAAATTATTTGACTTTTAAAATTAATAAGCATTTTTTATAGGGGAAGGATATTGTGACAACCAAGTTATATTATTACCAAGTGACTACTAATTCTCACCGTTATATATATAATCCAACGGTTATATTTACTACCAAGCGAATACCAATCAATCATAATCATACAAAAGTGAAGATAAATATAAAGTATTAAATTTGGGAAAACATGACCATACAAAGATGGAAATAAATATAACCATTGGATTAAGATAATCGATATAATGGTAAGATTGATTGGTAGTCACTTGGTAGTAACACAACTTAGTTGTCACAATATCCTTCCCCTTTTTTATATATAAAATTATTTAAAAGAATACGTGACGGTAAAGTGATGATAGCAGGGTGGGATAGGTAAGGGCACGTTTGGTGCATAGTATAAGATAAGATATGATAGTATAAGATCTGATTAAATTTTAATACTATCCAACGTTTGGTATGATATTGTATAAGATAATATCCTCTAATATTTTAAAAATTAATATATTAAAAAAATTATTTTAATATATAAATATTGAAATGATATATTAGTTCTTGGAAATTGTACTTGTAAGCAATATTAATACATCAACCTCTTATCCGACTTAATCCACCACTCCTAGGCCAGATTAAGTTATATATCATTTTGATGTATAAAGGGATCATGCTGTTTAAGCTTATACTATACGATGGTCACACCAAACAACTGAAAATGTCATGACGTATATTATAAGCTTATACTATCAGACCTTATGGGTTGAGAGATAAAATTAAAATTTTTAAAAATTATTTAACTTTTGATTTCTGAAAAAAAAAAATTAACTTTTTTTTTTTTTGTTTACATTTTTTTTTAAGTTCTTACTAGAAATGGACTTTTTTTTATATAAAAAAGAAAGCTTTCACACAAACGCACTCTAAGAACTATGCATCATTCCACCTGCATTATTCCACCAGTATTAAAAAAATGGCTCAATTCTCTTTAAATTCATTTAATCACACAACCCTTTGGCTAAATTCATTTAACTCAAATGTCTTTATTACATTTTGTCTCTATAAAGAAAATTACAAAACGTACCAGAAGGGGAAAGGCCAAGGCTCGTGATGAATTCTATTCAGTTCCCAAATTTCAAGGTAACATTTTAAAAGTCAAAGTCAACACAGCAGCCTTGAGAATGTCCATGACAATGACAGAAGTATACAACGTGGGAATTTACGTCTACACACAAAGTTTCTCTTCTCCCATTAACATCAACCTAACAACGTTACGCTTTCCTCATTAAACCCAATCCTAAACATGCTTAAATTAACCTTTTTCTCTTCGAAAGTCAAAACCTTCATATAACTGTATCAAACGTAGGACTTGACTTTCTTTTTGTTACTACAGCCACCACCCATTTGCATATTCAACACGACAAGATTCTTGTTTTGTGTGTATGTGTGTATTTTATCTTTTGACTTTTTTTTCATCTACCCAATGAAACCAAGATTCAGATTTTCACTTTTCTTCTTCTTGTTGGCCTCTATATCATTCAGTGCTGAATCAAAGTGTAGCAAGGGTTGTGATTTAGCTCTAGCTTCCTACTACCTATGGAGTGGTTCTAACCTCACATATCTTTCAAAGATTATGAAATCCAAGGTTCTTTCCAAGCCTCAAGATATTTTAAGTTATAACAAAGACAAGTTGACCAACAATGATTCCACCTGAAAGTGGGGGGCGGTGAGGATCGAACTCGTGACCTCGTGGTCACCCAAGCTCTGATACCATGAGGATCGAACTCGTGACCTCGTGGTCACTGAAGCTCTGATACCATATTAAGAACCATTTCAACCCAATTAAGTAATATGTGACGGCCTTTTTAATGATTTATATTATATTCTCTAACACTCTTCTAAAATAAGTGGTGCATTTTATAAAGAAAAGTATGGAATTATAACTATTGATTAAAAAACATTAAAAGATGAGATTGTAATAAAATACATGTAGGCATATATTACAAATCCATTCTTTACCTAGTTGGCAAGGCTCTTGCTACTATTTTTTCCTTACTTTTTCAGTGATGCTCAAATAAAATAATAGTCATGTCACTTCCAAATCAACTATAGTTTTGGCATTAGTGATGATGATTTGTTTTTTAGCTGTTGAAAAGCATGTAATACATATACGAAGAAATGGTGATGATTTCTGATTATCTGATTAGTGTTGCCTTCAAATTGTTTACATGGTAAGAAATGCATTGAAGGTTATGCTTAATTTATGATCATCATGCTTATAGCTGTATGCCTGTATCTTTCAATTTGTTTCTGGTGAACTGTAAACTTTGAAGTATGTGCCTCACATTTTCATGTTTCTTCACTTTCTTTCCAGACCAAAATGGTAGCTATGTGCCCCTTCACCTAAGGTGATTTTTTTTTCAAACCTTGCTGTCCATGGTATTTGCACATGAAGTTGAATAATTTTTCATTCTTTAATAACCTGCTAATCTTAATGACTGTGTTTTCATTTTCCTTTTCAGCACTGGAGGTTTGACTTTCTCACTCCTCAGAAAGTTGATTTATTGATGAATGTTTAATACTTGATTTTGATATGATATCAGACACAAGGTAAGTATATCCTAAAAGGAGAATGTTAACCTACTTTCAGCTCATATATTGTTTCTGCATAAGCAGGTCTAGCGCGTGGGTTTATCGCTGGAATATCTGTTGGAGTAGTAGTAGCAGGACTTCTGCTATTGGCATTTTGTGTGTATGTTACATATTACCGAAGAAAGAAGGTATTGAAGAAGAAGTTGCTCTCTGTAGAAAAGAGTGTGAAGTCTGTTCGAGTTAAGAATGGTAAATAGATTTCTACTTATATTTCATATAACCTGTTCTTCCCTCTACCTTTCCCCTTTAAATGTGGGCAAATAGTAAAGTGTTTGAAGACTTGCCTGATTTGAAAACTCCTCAATGAATAGTAGCATATAGAATCATACTCAAATTATGTTATAACTCCTCAGTATAGTTTGATAACGGGGGAGAGTAAATTTTATTTATCGTCCCTTTTTCAGATAAAGCCTCTGATAATGCTAAATACGAAGCTGCAGATTCTGGTGGTCCTGCTGCTGCAGGTGGTACTAACACCATAGGCATTAGGGTGGACAAATCGGCTGAGTTTTCATACAAAGAACTAGCCAATGCCACAAATAACTTCAGCA
This sequence comes from Gastrolobium villosum, assembly GCA_032173675.1. Classification (NCBI taxonomy): domain Eukaryota; kingdom Viridiplantae; phylum Streptophyta; class Magnoliopsida; order Fabales; family Fabaceae; genus Gastrolobium; species Gastrolobium villosum. The sequence continues at coordinate 4,530 of JAVKPL010013842.1, read as the reverse complement.
TGGCTAACAAAATTGGTCAAGGTGGTTTTGGGGAAGTCTACTATGCTGAGCTGAATGGCGAGGTTTGTAATCTCTGTGTTGTTAGTTTTGATTTTTTAGTCCATGTATTTGATAGAAAAGTTGCATAATTTTTTAGTTAATGAAGAGCTTACAATTATTGAAGCATATATTCTCTAGCTGTTTAACTGATTCTTTGAGAGTAAGTGAAATGTTAAAATTCAAATATAATACTTTCATTTTGTTGGAACATTCTACCAAATGTAGAACAGGTGTTGTAACGCCCCGTCTGCAGCCGGTTAATTAACATTCATATGATAGTAAGCGCAGTATGCTTAACTTAATTAATGCGGAAGCTAACTAAATAAATTTTTTCTTTTCCTTATGTATTACAAACCCCCCCTTTTTTTTTTCTTCCATGGCCAAAATAAAACGGACAGCATTTCCTCTGTATTTTGGACTACTGGGGATAATTCCCACTATGATAATTTCCACCTGATTGATAGTTTAATATAATCCAGACATATACCATATTACCCAGCCATCCATGGCATAGGCTATCTCAATATCACACTATCTCAAAATAATGTTCATGATGTTACTTATATAATTACATCAAATAAACAAAAAAGATGCAATTAAGTAAGTAACATAGGCCTGAAGCATGCATAACTAACAACATATACAAACTATCGACATGGCATAGACATCTCCTATGCTCTCAAAAAAAATACATGGCATGTACAACTCAAAATATGGTATGTCAGGTACAAATCTAAGTATCCACAAGATCCTGACAATCATGTCAAGTAATATCTCTCATCTGGCCTCTTGCCACGCGATGCCTCGGCACCATCAGCTCCTGTACCTGAAATGGTGATCCCCATAACACGGGGTGAGATAATATAATTACCTCAGTAAGCTAGGGACCCTTGGAGGGCTCCTCCACCCCTAAGCTCACTTCTGGTATAATCACAGTGTAAAAATCCATGCATGCATCAGAATATGTATGACAATGCAGTGTGCAATAATATAATCCTACTGGCCAGAGAATATAACAAGTATGTATTACGCAAGGAAACACCGTCTTGCAACATACTGTATGAGGAAACACCGTCTCATACTATGCATAAGGAAACACCGTCTTATGCCTCACACAAGGAAACACCGTCTTGTGTGGCACACAAACATACATACATACATACACGTGCAACATATAACAATTTATTTTCAACATACCATATCAAACTACCATCCTCCCTCGGAGTCTGGTGGAACAAACGGGGGATTAACCCCAAGGACCAAAAGCTTACCTGGCAAGCAATGTCCTCCAATAATTCTTGTGTCCACAGAGTCACGATCTTTCACAAATTCACAACCTAGTTCCAAGATGTGAATACAATCAGTATTCCTATATACCAGTCTACCACGTTAAATTTCCAAGACTACACATACGAGAAGCCCACACTTGATTTTATTCCAATTTATCAAAGTGTCCTAAACGGCCATTTCATAATTTTTCTTTTTACGGGAGCCAATCCCAAACATATTTAACAAAGGGGCTCACCTACAAATCACCTTCAAACTACTCATACCATTTAATCTCAATTTATAAACCCTAAATCATGCATTTTCTCCCAAAATCACAAGAAGGAGTTGGGGTAATTACCTTGGGAGCCTCAAATCACTAAATAGAACATAACCCAAGCTTCCAACAAGATCACAACCCTTCCTCAAGCCTTAGATCCGAAAATGGCAGCCATGGGTTCTTCAAAATATGCTTCCCTCTCATTCAAATGTAGCTACCAAGTTGAGGGGATGAGGAAGAGGAAGGAGAACAAGATGGAGAGAAAGAATGGAAATGGTTTCTTTTGATTTCCTTGAGAATTTGGTTGGAATAATGGAAGAAGAAGAAAGAAAGAAAAAAAAAAACTCCTTCTTGAGAAACAGAGAAGCCGACGGGAGAAGGAAAAAAAATAAGAAGGAATTGGGTTCTTTTCCTTTTAAGTAAGTTTAAATAATTCAAGTGGGTATAAGTTTATCTATCTCACTCACTAAACTCTCATTCCAACATTGCACACTAGTCCAGAATACTTTTAAGGTAATATTTATAATTTTACTTTTCACTTTAGGGTAACTTTATTTACCCGCATTTCTACCACTTAACTGTCATTTTAACTCCTTTTTCACCCAAGGTGACTTTATTATTTTTTCTTTTACTTTCCTTATAATTATTCCTCAATTTCATGATTAAAATCATTACTTCATAATTAAATCCAACACTACATGTGAGGGTTATTATACTCACCCCACCTTTTTAGGATTTTGTCCGCAAAATTAGGATCATACCTGGAAACAAACTCAGGATATAAACGGAGAATCTCATCCTCACGCTCCCAAGTAGCCTCCTCAGGTGTCCTGCCTTCCCATTGAATCTTGATCATCGGAATTGCCTTATTTCTCAGTTTTCTTTCATCTCTATCAATAACTTTCCACGGCCTCACAGGAGTTTTAAGATTTTCCTTTATTTGAACCTCATCAGGCTGCACAACATGAGATTCATCCCGAATATATCTCCGAAGCTGCGACACGTGGAATACATCATGAATACCGGATAACTGTGGAGGCAAGGCAAGCTGATAAGCAACCGGTCCCACCCTCTTTATTATCTGATAGGGACCAATGAACCTAGGACTCAATTTCCTTACTCCAAGAGCACGCCCCACACCTGTCACAGGTGACAACCTCACAAAGACATGTTCACCCTCTGCAAACTCCAGAGGTCGATGCTTATGATCATAATAGCTCTTCTGGCGACTCTGTGCCTGTTTCAATTTATCTCTGATCAGTTTTATTTGATTAGAAGTGTCCTGTACCAAGTCTGGCCCAATCATTTGCCTCTCTCCAACCTCAGTCCAACAAGTAGGTGATCTACATCGCCGGCCATACAAAGCCTCATAAGGTGCCATGCCCAAACTGGAATGGAAACTATTATTGTACGAGAACTCTACCAATGGAAGGTACCTATCCCATGTCTTATCCTGTTCCAGGGCACAAGCTCTCAGCATATCCTCTAGGGTTTGAATAGTTCTCTCTGTCTGACCATCAGTCTGAGGATGATAAGCCGTGCTCAGTCTCAACTGAGTCCCGAAAGCCTGCTGCAGTGCTCCCCAGAAGCGAGATGTGAACTTCGGGTCCCGATCGCTCACAATGCTCTCAGGCACCCCGTGAAGTCTCACAATCTCCTTCAAATAGAGTCGAGCCAACTGCTCTGTAGTAAAAGTCACCTTCACTGGCAGAAAATGGGCAGACTTTGTAAGTCTATCAACAATAACCCATATAGAATCGTATCCAGTCTGAGTCCTGGGCAACCCAACAACAAAATCCATGGAGATGCAATCCCATTTCCATACCGGAATATCCAGAGGTTGAAGCAAACCACCAGGTCTCTGGTGTTCAATTTTGACTTTCTGACAGACAAGACACTTTGCAACAAACTTAGCAATGTCATTCTTCATACCCGGCCACCAGAAATTTTCTTTTAAGTCATGATACATTTTAGTAGCTCCTGGATGAATAGAGTATTGACCTTTGTGTGCTTCAGTCAACACATCATCCACTAACTGACCTTTGGGCACGATTATCCTTTCCTGATAACGTTTGAAGCCCTGACCATCAACAGACACATCTTTCTGACCTGTCATGGCCACAATGTCCTTATCAAATCGTTGAGCCTCTAAGATTCTCTCTAACAATGCATTCTGAATGGCAACTTTCTCAACTTCTAAGCTACCATCGCCTTTACTGACCACCACATTCAGATTTCTAAAGTTTTCAATCAACTGATATTCTTCAATCATCAGATTTGCAATCACAGCAGATTTCCTGCTCAAGGCATCAGCTACAACATTAGCCTTACCCGGATGATATTTCAGTTCAAATTCATAGTCCTTTAGGAACTCCATCCATCTCCTTTGCCTCATGTTCAACTCTTTCTGGTCAAACAGATACTTCAGACTTTTGTGATCGCTATACACTAAGAAATTAGCACCATATAGAAAGTGTCGCCATATTTTCAGGGCAAACACTATGGCTGCTAGCTCTAAATCATGTGTAGGGTAATTCTCCTCATGCGATTTCAACTGCCTAGAAGCATATGCAACAACTCTCCTATCCTGCATCAGGACACATCCCAAACCTTTGCCTGAGGCATCACAATAGACCTCGAAAGTACGCTCAGGATCGGGAAGGGTCAATATTGGAGCAGTCGTCAACTTTTCCTTTAGTGCATGAAAACAATTTTCGCACTCCTGAGTCCACACGAATGGGATCTCCTTTCTAGTCAAACGGGTCAATGGTAAAACCATTGTAGAAAACCCCTCAATAAATCTTCGGTAATAACCGGCTAGTCCCAGAAAACTTCGGACTTCAGAAACAGTCTTAGGCCTTTCCCAATCCATCACGGCCTCTATTTTACTTAGGGTCCACTGCCACACCATCAGCAGATATGACATGACCCAAAAACTGAACCTT